>BHFT01008173.1:0-27695 GCA_004320025.1 Laticauda laticaudata
CCACCTTCGGGAAAGGGAGTAATGGCCAGCTGAGGAGGAGAGATGCGGCTCTCCTCAACCCCGTTGGCAGTCTCCCCTCTCTTCTCCACCTCTACGGGGTGGCTTAGCCCCAAAACCAGCCGGCTCAGGGCGCTCCAGTGGCAAGCCCAGACCAAAACCGTGCATGATCACGGATTTCTATCTGTCGCCGAAGAGGCTCAAAACCGGAAGCCCCCCCATCTTTTCCATTTTTGAACTTTAAGTGTGGAAATAAAGTACTGCTACAGATAAAGAACTCTCTGTTCCCAGACTGAATATACATAACACTGACTTCTATAGAAATAAAACAAATAACTTTGCCTTTTTTTCTGGGCCTCTCCGGCCTCCTGGAGATTCCAAATGTTTATCAAAGGCTGTTGGGAAGAAAATAGTCTTTTTCTACAGATTTCTCCTGATTGTTTTAAAAAGAGGAAATGTTCTATATATCCAGAGGGAAACAGTCTACATATCTCACTCATGGGGATATAAAATGAAATTCTCTAGTCTTGCACGAAGGTTATTTTCATAAAAATTTGGGTGGTGTTTTTTTTTAAAAAGAAAGTTTATCAGTTGGCACATTTCAGTTTTTATTATTATGAAGTATTAAGTGAAACACATTGCATAATAGATGGAGTCTATAATTTCATGCAATTTCTTGAAGCATTCCAAATCTCCTGGCAGATAGCTAAATGTATACATAACCATTTCCTTATGAAAATAAATACATAGCTCTTCATGCTACTGTTTTTTATCTATCCATAGATGTTAGAGACCAAGCACAGATAACCAAAGCTTTCTTTGCATTCCCTTTTAACTATCCACAGTACAGTTCTGTCAGTAAGACACAGTTTTACCATGTATAAAAGCCTTCACTGTATCCTAGGCAATTTTCACACTTGCTTATCATCTATTTATTTGAAAAACAAAATCATTTTTTTCAATCAATAAGCTAAGGATCATCTAGCTGTACCATTTGAAAATACTATCTTACATCAAAATGGGTTTTCTTATACAAACCCAATGATTCTATTATTGAATCAATACAGATAGTCTTTGATTTACGACTGGTCATTTAATGGCCATTTGAAATTACGACAGGAGTATTACTTCTGGCCATCATAAAATGTCATACCTTTCACTCATTCACATACTCACACACACACATATATACCCATGTTCATATGGCTACATTTCAGGCCTTAGCAACCAGTTCACATTTATGACCAGATTCAGTGTTCTGTGACTTTGCTGGTTTCCAGAAAACAAAATGTTAATTTTGAAGAATTGGTACCTACTTATGACCATGGTGTTCACTTAATACCCATAGTGGCTTGTTTACTTAACAACATCACAAAAAAGTCATAAAATTGGTTCTGATCACATGGGTACCTTGACATAAACCATAATGAGTTACAGCTATAAATCTGGTAAATCTTCATAATTCTTGCCTGTTAATTATGAATAGAATTATTTGGAAATAATCTAAATATAAACATGTACTCCACAGATCTGATGAAACAGTATATTCCTAATTAAATTTGTCTTTATATAGGATTGATCAAATTAATTTTCTGAATATATGCATAGAAAGCACTCCAACTCTGGGAGGGTTTCTGCCAGATATGTTATCCCAATTGACTAATAAGTTCAAGATGAAATTAAAATCTCTAGCTACAATTACATGTTATATCCATAAGCTAAAAGTTTTGTGAAACAATTATGCAAAATGTTTGTTTGTCCATTGTTAGACAATAAAAAATTATATAAGCCATCTGACTGTTCCCAGGATTGATCATCAAAATTATATAATGGGGGCGGAGCTGGCGTCTCAGCGGTACAGCGTGCAATCTTGAAGCTCCAAGATCGCCGCTGATATCTCTGTTGCAGGATGGTCCCACCGGACCTAAACTGTCCCGTAGAGATAGTGATTGAGGAGGGCACATCCTGTCAATCTCAGGGACATCACAAAGTCCCTGGTTGGTCCAGGAAAAGCCCTTTTTGCCAGCAGCAGAGAGGCAACTTTCCAAGCTGCTGAAGCTGGGACAGTTCCAAAATGGAAGAGATTGGAAAGAAAGTGTGTCAGTTTGGTGAGATGAACTTTTACTTATTATTTCTTGGAGAGAATACCCTGAAAAAAATAAAGTGGACTAAAAGTGAAAATAATTTAAGCAGCGTGATTAATTGTCAAAATGAAAGGTTTTTTTTCTTTTTTCCTTTTTTATTGCAACTTTGAATTTGGCAAAGCTGTTTAAGCTGGACTGGTACTTTTTAATCTTTTTATTTTTGTTTGTATTTCTTTCTCCCTTTTTTAAACAACCCTTTTGAAAANTTAAGCTGGACTGGTACTTTTTAATCTTTTTATTTTTGTTTGTATTTCTTTCTCCCTTTTTTAAACAACCCTTTTGAAAATCCCTTTTTGACTAAGCTTCTTCTGCTTGACTTAAGATTTATTTTTCTCCTTTAAAAAAGGGGGGGGGTAAAAGACTTTACTTTTTTTTTAGTTCCTGGTTGTAGATTGAGGAGGGGGAAGTGAAATTGAAGGAAAGTAAGTAGCACTGATGCCCGCTGCACGCTGTACCACTGAGATGCCAGCTCTGCCCCCATTATATAATTTTGATGATCAATCCTGGGAACAGTCAGATGGCTTATATAATTTTATATTGTCTAACAATGGACAAACAAACATTTTGCATAATTGTTTCACAAAACTTTTAGCTTGGATACATTGTTTCTTTTTTCTTTCACTAATTTGTATTACAGTCAAGGACTCCGAACTGTGTATTGGAAAAGATAGAGATGAGCATGGCAGTTTGTTTATTCAAGTGCTCATTTGCACAGATAGCTGGAGTCTGGAGTTGAAGTTGAAAGAAAGAAGATTGAAGTGATCTTGAAAAATTCTGAGCTGATTTATCAAAGAGCCTTGGGTATTTGGTGGCAGAGACTTGTTTTATATTAGAATTGCTTTTTACCTTTTGCCTCCCTTTCTACACCCCCCACCCGCTAGTGGGGCTCTTTTTTTTTTTAATTGGATTTTAACTTTTTAAACCAGGAACTAGAATGTAAACCTTTTATTTTGGTTTTGGTTATTAAAGAGGCAACTCTAAGTCTAGAATACTTCTAATTTTCCTTTAGTTGATGTTTTTACTTCTTACATCTACCATCCGGCAACTAATTAAATTAAGGTCAAAGAAGTGCCTCGATGATTTATGTTTCCTTTTCCCTTTGGGAGTGGCAATTTTGCCTTTGTTTTTTTTCCTTTTTTTCTTTTTTCCCTCTTTTTTTCCTCTTTATTTCATTCTCTCTTCTCCAAGATAAAGCATTACAAGATGCTCCAGTAGAAAGACTAACAGCCCCAGTTCTTTATAGCCAATACTCCCTCACCATCTTCAAGGACAATGATCTATCAGCCCCAGACCAACTAAATTCACACAACCAGGAAAAAGACGAAGCAGGAACGGAAGTACCATTACAGAATGATTATATCGCGAAGGCAATTCCAGACAAATTGACGCACAAAAAATTTGCAGAACGGACAGATGAAAAAAGTGAATCCGAATATGTCCAACAACGATGCATTGATGATGAAATCATGAAGACAAATTCAAAAAAATATGGAAGAAGTCTATACAAAAGACATAAAAAAATTGGAGGCATGTGATATTTGGCATGAGCGATTGCCAGAGCGGAAGGGAACAGGATGTGAATCCATATAGGATGCGGAAAATAGAAAGATCAGAATTATTAAAGATTTTGAAAATATAGAAGAAGAGAAAAGGTTGGAAAACCTTGTCAGAAACTTATTGGCAGTAGCACTGAAATAAACCAAAGAAAAGATGAAGAAGAAAGAAAGGAAGAGGTCACTAATTGGTTCCAAGAGGAGCATATAGCAGTAATTGAAAAAAAAAAGAAGAAGTGGTCAGGTGGATAGAACCCAGAGTAATAATGAGCAATTAGACTACGAGAACAATCAAAAACCCTCTAGAAAGCGTTAACATGGATGAAAGACAAATTGATTTACGACTTAACATACAATGGACTTAATTTGGCGTTATTAAAGAAGGAAAGTATTTTCACAAATTAGAAAATAAAAATTGATATAATCTTGCCTTACAGAAATACAGTATTAAACAAAACAACATTGAATGTATATACCTAGAAACAAGGAAAAACTGACGGGAAATTCATTTACGTCAACTGCCGCACACCAAAAAAAGAGGTGTGTGTATGAATAATCTAAAGAAACAATTTTAGGCAGAACAATTTCACACAGGTGATGATGAAGGATTTTAATGAAGATTGAAATAATGAGGATAAACCAGTGTGTAAAACACCTTTAATTGCAATTCACTTATTACACTGAGCAATTAATAAACAAGAAGAGTTTTATGGACAATTTACATACAACAGAATAATTGAATTGGACTATTGTTAATATTTTGTTATGATGGAGATTTTAATGGAATAATTAATGCCAGTTGGACTAGTAAACACACAGAAACAACAAAGTAAACAGTTTAGAAAAGATACTACCAAAATCCTTTTCTTCATAAAAATAGAGCGAATTTAACTCTATAAAGATCACTTTGGAGAGACGAGAACAGCAGCAAAGTAAGCATTATACTTTTTATTCAGGACAGCGCCAACACACCTGTCTAGAAATATATATGCATATGGATACCTTGCTCAGACAGAATTACTTACTTAGATGTATGACAGACTTGAAGATAGAAAACAGCACAGTTGGGCCTAGGATTCATAATCCCAGTTATCAGGTTATTTTGGAAAGGATACAAGAGGAGATCTAGAGGACTTTAAAATAATACTGAATATCGGGAAAGAAAAAAAAGACTTTAAACCAGCAGAAAGTAGAGAAAAGAATTGTTTTCTTCTTGCAAAGAAGATAGAAAAGGAATCATCTTTACAGAAACTCTGGGACACGATGAAGGCCTACACAAGAGGTTCTTGATAATAGAATTATATAGGAGAAGAAACAGAAAACAGAAAAAAGACATTTAAGACAATTAAGAGGATAACTATAAAAAGACTGGAAACCAACATTGACAGATGTTCCCAGACAAAAAAAAACACGATGATAACATAAAAATGGATATAATCAAAACAGCTAAAATGGACGTAATGTGAAAAAGATGTGCGAATACGCCCACAAAAAATTTAAAATGCTAAACAAGTAACTTACTTTGGAAATGCAAATAAACCAGGCAGATGGGCTAGTTTATAAACATGAGAGAACAAGCGAAAGAGAGCAAAGAATTAGTCAATTGATAAATCAAGGAGCACGGTTTGCTATGGAACATGAGGAGCAAGAAAATCAAACTTCATACTAAGAACTACTATAGAAAACCCTGTACTTTCAAGAGAATATCAAGAAGCAAAAGTTAAACAATATCTTCAGGACATCGTCAACCAACCTCACGATACCTAAAAACCATTGAAACAATGCTTAGAAGGAGTACTATAAACGATATGACGAGGAATTAACCAAAAGCACTTAAAAAAACAGCAATGCTGCGACGGAAGCACCAGGTCCAGATCGGTGCGCATTTACAATACTGTTCAAGGAAAATATTGAATTTTCACCTTTTAGAAATTATGAATGAAGTTACTGTTACAAGAAAACAGAACACTAAAAAACCATGGTCAGATCGCATACATTACACTTTATCACTCGAAAGGAACGAGTACATCAGGCACACTACCAGCCAAGTTAAAACATTACTCAGATCCCTATATCTTTATTGAAACTCAGATCTATAAATGATTCTGCTTCAGTGCTCGGCAGAAAGCACTAAAAAGATACTTAGCGACATAACTTTCTATTACAATACTTGGTGATCAAAAATGCGATTCCTGCCAAAGAGGACAAATCAAAGAAAATGTCGAGAATCATTTGAACTGTAGAATATTTATTGAAGCACACACTAAGAAGCAAATGGACCTTTGATCGTTTACTAGATGTTCAAATAAAGCCCTTTCGACAATGTGATGTTGTGATTTTATTTTCACATGCAATTGATACCAAATGCGGCATTTGGTAAGAAATATTATCCTAAAGCCATTGACTACTACACCACAACAACACGTCTTAATCTATAATACCCGATGAACTAAACTGAAAAGTTCATGCGTGAATGGAGAAAATAATAGCAAACAGAATCCACTAGTATATAAGAAAAGAAAAAGGCAAGGCTAGTCCGATTGTCCGTCTCTGCTGTTGTCGTGTTAACATGCTGGAAGTCTTGGAAATACGCGAAATCCTAGAGAAGAAAAGCAATATAAAAGCGAATCCGAACAATATCTAACAAGGCAGAAGTAGTCAAATTCAACGGCCCTTTTGCAGCGTATGACCTCCGGTACTTTATATTAAGACACGACCCCATTGGACACCAGCACCCTAAACTTAATAGACACACAAATAACAAGAATATGGAAAAGTCAGACGGCAGGCTCTTGAGCGAAATACGCAACAGAAGATCAAAAAAAGAAATTCATACCGAAAGAATATTGTTAGCAAGATAAAAGACTAAGAACAATTTCGCGAAAAGACCACATATACTCTATTGTACAAAACTCACATCCGTCACAGATAAGCGTAAATTTTAGGATGATTTATACACATACCTCGGACTACACCAACCGAATAGATCAGTTACGCCTCTGCAGGAAGGCACAATCATCGTTAAACTCAAACAGGAGATATGACAGATTGTCATGAAATGGACGAAAAGAATTTCGCACATATCATTAACGAAATTCGGAGAAAATATCCACAGACTTAAGCTGCGAAAATATTTGCTAAGAGTGTTATATTTTTCGCAGACAATTCCTGATTATTGCATTAGGAAATGTTTTTGACAGATATTAATAGAATTGTCAGTTCGAAATATAATTGGCAGGATAAAAAAAGCAAGAAGTAAAATTACAAACCTGTTACACAGATGCAAGAATAAGAGGCAGGCTTTCCTTCTGTCCCAATTCTTCGGAGGCTCAATCATTACCTGACACCCACGCTGCACTTAAGGTTTAATGTGGGGCTAAAGTCACAAGCTGATATACACAAAGGAAAAACAGAGATCGATCCTGACTTCTAGAATGGCCATTTACTTGCTGCTGGCCTGCGATGGCATGCCTTTCTCTAGTATAAGGACACCTACAAACACACAAGCACGGATATTTTTAGAAACATCTATATCGCGTGACGGCACATGAGTTTTCTTTAAACTGGGAGACGATAGAAAAGACAATAAGTATTTTCAACAAATGTCCCAAATCACTGGATATCCACCTATTGACAGTTTTTTTCCTTATCCGAATAATCATCATAAACAAGACGAACAAACTGTTAGATAGTGGGGAGATATTGTAATGGAAAGAGGTGAACTTAAATCTAGTGCAAGCGTTGCGCAAGAACAAGGGTGTAAAAATGAAATTGGTCTCATATTTGCAACAATACAATCTAGGTATTGATAAAGACTCTAAGCAGAAGGATCTATAGAACAACTGATTTGGACTGACTTTAGATAAACATTTGATGTTACTGTATGAACAATGCTCATAAAAAACTTGACTGGCACAATCTATGTCAGAATTTAAATTTGATGGAAGGAAAAGTACATCCAAGAATCGCATGTCTGCCTGGGCGGGGAAAAAGTTTTGGATAGTGGATTGATTTAGAGAAAATGGCAAAGAATATGTGCGTCTCAAATTAATTAAATGACAAAATGTCACTGCACAAGAAAATTGTATAAGATGTTTTACATGGGTTGGCACTTACCCCCAACTGCAGACTATCACAGAATATTTAAGACTAAATCAGTTAAATGCTGGAATCAATGGCATCAGATACCTGGAAATAATACCCATATGTGTGACCATAGTTCGGACACGAAGAAAATAGGTGTATTCGGGACTTTAAAATCCAAAAATGTGATTAAAACCAACATAAACGACTTATTAAACCAGAGGTCCGTTTATTGGGCAGTGCTATAACCGGATTATATACAATAAAGCACCCTGACAATATTTGATTGTTACAATGTTTTTACAGCGTAGGCGTGAGGAATTGAGTGTAGTTGTGAAGAACATGGAAAAAGTGACAACAATAACCTCATGCAGAGGAAGTTATTGCAATAAAAATTACATGGACTGTGTTCGGAAATGTAGAAAGAACTGACATTTGAACATTAGAGAGCAAGACGACAAGGCAACTCTCATATATGATATCGGATTTGTTTTACCAATGGTTGTGGACAAAAGGCATTGTAATAGTAATAGACTAGATGATATTTTGTGACTAGAACATTCTAATGGCCCACCTGATATCAAACACTAATCTATTAAAGTAGATATATATAACCACTGGTTGAAAGTATAACATAAATTTTAAGATAAAACTTGGAACATCTCATATCAAGTGACGGAATAAATAGTTTAGTCATGGATGATTAATAACTGAGAAATATATAAGCATCTGTTAGTTCGACAATGTGAAGACTGATATAAATTGTGAGTAAATGACTACAAAAGGACAGCACAAAAGATATGTAACCAACTGACACACTGCATGTGTATAAAATGGAAGATGATTTTTTGTTTTGTATGTGTATGTTTGTTTTTAAAAATAAACATTTAAATAATATATATATAATAACCATCAGTATCCAATATTTCAATTTCACAATTAAGATTCCATAACTGAGATTGCTAGTTCTCTCATTATTTTTGCAGTTTCCATTTATTGTACATGAATCTGATCCTGCCAATTCTTACTCAGTAAATCTTTTCATCAGAAAATATGTGACTTTTCATGCAAACACCAAGAATAAGGCTGGCCTCTTTTAGATGCACCTCTCAATCCTTTACAACACAAAATGTCATCATTTTAAGTAAGAAGTAATATTAGAAATATGTATTTTTATACTGAAAACACTGAATTTGATCCTGTGTCGAGGTCAGAAGGGAAATTACAATCTTAATAAATATCATGTTCTATTTACGAACAGAAGTCTGCTATATTTAAGATTTATTTTTTATTTAGTTATTGATGTGATGGTTTTCTAAATTTTATTTCAAGATTATGTGGTGGTTGGTATGTTTATTGCCTTGTTCAGATGTGGTTTTGCCAAACTTACCAAGTTGTCTTTCTGTTGCTCAGATTTGGGGCGATGTTTATCTTGCTGAATCATTTCTTGATGCTGCTGCTGCTATTCTGTATTATGGCTTTAACATGAGGCAAAGTACAGATTTATTATTTTTAATCTCATTTTGTCCCGTCACTTCAGGGTTATTTTGTTATGATGAAAGGTAGGTAATAAATTTTCTAGATTTCATTTCACCTAAAGACTGGGACTGGAAATTCTTATTGCTCAAGGTAGAGATTAAAGTACCAGCAGCCATTAGATAATTATCTCCTGCTTTGTAGATAATTGTTGACATTTATAGCCTTGTAGCCACATTGTTTCCACTGCATGCTGTGAAAATATCTTGAACTGAATCCCATCTCTGGTGTGTTCTTGACTTTTGTTCCTCTGTTTAAGGCTGACCTTGATTAATGCCTACACTTTAAAGTAAAATGACCATCATAACAATTTCAGATAGCTTTCACACGTGCAATGGCAGAGCCCTATTCATAGATAATTCATGACATAGCCAGCCCCACAAGCTCCAGCAACATCATCAGTGACAAAGAATGCTGGGAGTTGTAGTTCAGTGAATCTAGATGGATGGCTATATAGAGAAATTAAATCTTACAAAAGCTGATGCCAAGATGGCACCAATGATGGCTGCCTCAGTGAAATGGTCTCTAATGGTTTCTTTGTTCTTGCTTATTGTACCTTATGACTACTATTAAGTGTTGTACCTTATGATTCTAGTTTCTTGACAAATGTATTTTTTCTTTCATGTATACTGAGAGTATTTACACCAAGACAAATTCCTTGTTTGTCCAATCACACTTGGCCAATAAAGTATTCTATTCTATTTCTATTCTAGTGTGGGTAGAAGGTTAGTGTCATGCCCCTGTTGGAGACTGACTCCGAGGGNGCTGGGCAGTCAGAGGAGGACCCAGGCCCATCCCCTCTCCATCCTAGGGCATGCAGGGAGGAGAGGATAAGGGAGAAATGTGAATGGTGTGGTCTATGGGAGAGGAAAGGGCCTTGATCCCCTTCATGGGCTGCAGCTGTGAAAACTGGTTAAAAGGATGAACTGCGCATGAGACAGTGCTGGAAACAAAACATGAAAATTTTTCTAGTCTGTCCATTCTTACCTGAGTTTGGCATCCTTCCTGGTATGTATTCCAATATCTGTGGACATCTTCAAGCCCTCATCTTGCCTGGTTCCCCTAATTGCTTCAGTGTGGTTTGTGTTGTTTTTTCTATTTATAATTTATAGATATTTTTAGTTTAAATGACATTTCCTCCTTTTTGCAACTGTTTGTGGGGGAATTTTTTGTCTCCAGTCAAGGATATTTGGAGCTTGGAAGCCAAGTTGAAGGAATTAAAGGAACTTCACCTGTTTTTGTGCCTCTGTTGTTTTTGTATCCCACCCTGGGTCATCACAGTTAGGCTAGTGTCTGAATTCAAAACCCTGCTTCACCTGGTGTCTTGGATCTGTCATTCTGTGCTCACTGTTCCATCTCACAAAGTTGTTATTAAAGAAAAAGTCAGACCATTATGATTTCCTCCTGAATTTGAGGATGGGTAGAAATAAAAAAAAATAGAATGTGGCATTAAAAAAAAGCAAAAACCAACATTTCCTGGAGAATAAAATATACAAGTATGCAAATTTTCTGCTGTGGTGTGTGTGTGTGTGTGTGTGTGTTGTGATTTATACTCACAGTTTATTGAGTGTTGCCCCAAGCCCTCAACTATGCGAAAGAAAATGCTAACAAAAAAAAAAGTTTCATATTGCTGTCTCTTGTTGTCAGAATAACTGCTGTAATCTAAATCTGTTGATCTTAAAACCACAGCTATTTTTAGTAGGGCTTTCTGTGTACTCCCCACCCCACCCCCATCACAAACATCCAACTAGCATTTACAGTAAACTGTCAGGTTTAGTAGAACAACCTATTCATTTGTTGCTTGATACCCATACAGACAGCAGATTTTCTATAACAAGCATTATTTCTGTCAAGGTAACTCCAGGAAAGGTGGGAGAGATTGGGATGAGAATGGCATGCTTGAAAATCATGTTATCAGTTCAAGTAGACAGAAGATGCTTAGGGAGTGTTAATGATACTACTGAGGGAAGAGATTGTTGTGAATATATGAACACTGATATAGTGGAGGAATGAATATTTGTTTTTTTTTTAAGCCTCAAATATCCTTCTTTACTAGGTTTTTGCTCTGATATCCTCCAGTTTCTTGAATTTGGATAAGGAGGACTGAATAATGTTTGAACAAACGATAGTAAAATTAGGCCACTCTCAGTGGAAACCCAGTCATAATTGGACAACTGATGCCACAGTATCCATTGATTAATGCTAGACTTCATCATTTGCATGCAGACAATTTCAACTTTAATATTCAGAATCTCCAGGTATGGGAACAATGAAAGCAAAGTCAATATTGGAGATCCAGCTTCAGATCCACCATCAAGCATGGGTGCTCACTGGGTGATTTCACTCTAGTCACTATATCTCAGTCCAATCTAAATTGCTCTGTTGTATACACACACACACACAGAGAGAGAGAGAGAGAGAGAGGGAAGGAGGGAGGGAGTGGGTGAGAGATAGTGCTAAATAGAGTACTTCGAAATCTGGAAGGAACAGTAAGATGTAAATCTCAATTCATAACAAAATTAACAGCTTAATTAACAATTGTAGGAAAAAAAATGAGTTAGATGAATTTACAATTTGATTCAATATGAACCTGCCTCATATATCTACTTATAGAATTGTATCAGATTAAGCATTTCAAAAGCATGCTTAACATTGAATTGTTATTCATGTTTATTAAATACTCCAAATATTAACTGCTCCAAATATGTATGCAGATATACTGAAGTTAGATCCATCTGATCGGGCATGTCCTTCCAGTCCTGTTCACCACTCCTATTCCCCAGTGTATTTTCCACTTGAGGAAAAAGAACAATGAAGAACCTTGGTGGCGCAGTGGTTAGAATGCAATATTGCAGTAATGCAGGCTAACTCTGCTGCCTGCTAGCAGTTCGATCCTGACCGGCTCAAGGTTGGCTCAGCCATCCATCCTTCCAAGGTCAGTAAAACGAGGACCCAGATTGTTGGGGGCAATATGCTGACTCTATAAACTGCTTAGAGAGGGCTGTAAAACACTGTGTAGTTATATATAAGTCTAAGTGCTATTGCTATTCTCCCTTTTAATTGTCTGATTGTACCAAAGTATTGGACAACTTTTTCAATGAAAAGGTTCAGCTCATGTTCTGTATGGTAGAGGAAGGTCTTTTGAAAGCAGACAAAATGTGGCAATATTAAATCACACATACTTGCATTTTCACTACCTTTTGTAAAGGAACCAAATGATGATCAAAAAAAATTTTGTTCTCTATATGAGAGTGGGTAGAACCAATTCAGGTATTATTGGCAACATGGTTAAAATGTTAGATGTGTACAAAAATATATAAGGCTTCTGGTGGCATCTCTAAATTGATATTGTACTTATATCTTACATACTTGTATGACTTTTCAAATATTACTCATTCACCATTAGATGATAATCTTCAATTGCCTAGCCGGACATAGTGAATCCATGCCATGGCAATGATCTTGTGGGAGGGGAAAATGTCTTTAAATATTTTAGTTTGTTTGGAAAAAGCAGGAAAAAGATATTGAGAATGCAGCTTAACCAACTGCTTCACTAGAACATACAGAATTGTAAGGTTAGAAATGATTCTGAAAGTTTTCTAGTCTAACTTCCTGGCTCTTGTCTAGGAATCCACATACCAAATGGCTGTTCAACTGTTGCTTGAAAACCTTCCGAGATTGAGCCTCTATGATTCAAGGAAGCAGGCTGCTAAACTGCTTAACTGCTTTCATGATCAGGAAAATCCTCCTTGCTTTAAATATTGATCTCCCTCTATAAAGCTTTCATCCACTGGCTCTTTCTTACCTCAGGAACCATAGAAAAGAAATCCACATCTTCCTCCCTGTAATTGACTTTCAGGGATTTCAAAACTACCACTCACGTGTCCCATCAGCCTTCTCTTCTTTAGGCCAAAAATACCAAATTCCATTCAGTATTCCTCAAAGGATTTAACTTCCAAATCTTCATGTCATGTTCATCATCATTCTCTGTGATCTTTCCAGTTCCTCAAAATTCTGCTTATATTATGGCAACCAGAATTGCATTCAATATTTCAGGTGTGGACTGAACAGTGCAGCAAACAGCTATTAACTATTAATTCCTGTGATGGGGGGAAGCATGTATAAACACAATCTTGGACTTCTGCAACAGCCAACATGACCTTCCTTTATGCCAATCTCTACTTACCATTATTTTATCCACATGAGCCACAGTGATGCAGTGGTTAGAGTGCAGTACTGCAAGCTACTTCTGTGACTGCCAGCTGACTGCAATTCGGCAGTTCAAATCTCACCAGGCTCAAGGTTGATTCAGCCTTCCATCCTTCCAAGGTGGGTAAGATGAGGAAGCAAATTGTTGGGGGCAATATGCTGACTCTGTAAACTGCTTAGGGCAGAGGTCGCCAACCTTTTGGATCTCAGGGACCACCAAACTCATAATTTTAAATCCTGTGGGCCACTAATATGAATTTTGACTGATGGTGGCTTGCTGATGTTTTCCCAGAGTCTCTGCAGAAAACAAAGGGAAAATCCCCAAAAAAGTCTGCAGGAAAAGACTCCCCACCCCGTTATCCTACTGATTGATCATTCTTTATTTGAGATCGCAGAATACCATATCCAGCTCTGTTCTTGGGGGAGGGGGAGGGCGAGAGAGAGAGGGAGGGAGAGAGAGAGGGGAGAGAGAGAGGGAGGGAGGGAGAGAGAGGGAGAGGGAGAGAAGGAGACTGTTTTGGCTTCATGCAAGGAAAGCACAGAAGCAGCAGAGATCTGTATCTATATCTCGTCCGGGCCAATGCTGCCAAAGAACAGAATGAGTCTATGAGAGATGCCGTGCTGGTGCAGACTCTTGGGCAGGATGCCTTGTAGGGTTCCAAAGAACTCATTTCTGGCCGAGTTTGTGGGGGAGAAAGAAAGACTTTGCTGCTGTTCTTTGCATGACAAGCCAAAAGCAGCAGAAGAAAGAAGTGGGAAGAAGCAGCCCGGTGGCCAGGTGAGGCGGCAATTGGGTGAGGTGGGTGCAAGTTTTCCCCCCTGCACACCACCCCTTCCCCCCTCCTTCCTCACTACTCATGTTGTTCACAATGCAAGCGATGCAAGCCTTGTGTTCCCGCAGGCCATGTGGGCAGCACAGCCTTGTGTTCCCACGCAGCCTGGATTAATTGCTTTGGAGGGTGCTTTGGAAGTGACATTTCTCTGCGGACCATCAAAATTTTCTCACAGACCATCAGTGGTCCCCAGCCCGCTGATTGGTGACCACTGGCTTAGAGAGGGCTGTGAAGCACTTGTGAAGTGGCATATAAGTCTAAGTGCTCCTGCTATTTTAAAAAATGGAAAGCTACAATGTTCAATGTATAAATCGACTCAATTCTGAAAATAACTAAGAATCGTGGCTGCTGGTCAAAGGCTGTTAAATAATTATGTCACTGTTGAATTTTCAGCACAGGCTCTTCCTTCTATTCTCTTGTAGCCACGAGAATAATTGGACTTGTGAATTCAAAGTGTAAGAGGAGACAGACAGAATATGGTTTTGAGCATGAGAAGTGGGGGGAACCCAACCTAACAGAGATGCACCTGAAGGGAGGAAGATGAGCATTAAATTAAATTAAGTCACTTACATGTTGACTGAGAAAGAACAAACAATTCCCAATCAAGCCAGGAGATCAGACAAACATTCTTCCCATATCAGCCATAGTTCAAAGTTAAAGCAGTTCCCACTTTAGAAAATACTTGTATATAATTGATAGGCAACCGGATACACTTAATCCACAAAGAGCCCAAGTGGAACCTTGCTTAACAACTGACAGCTTCTGAATTAGCCATCGAAACTCTTCAGCAGTCATCACCCACTGTGAGAAACCTCAAAGTGAGCTTTTCAGCAAAACTGAGAGCAGGCGAGAGAGCCCTAATTCATAATTTAATGTGATTCATAACAAAACCGCCCTTGCAAGATACAGGAAGCCACACTGTGCCATCCTGGCTATTCAAAGCCCAACACAAATGAAGGTCTTTCAGTCATCTTCCTCGTGTGGAAGAGTAGGGGGCAGTGCGTGACTTTGCATTAAATCCACTTCACATTGTTTCTGTCACACTGCAGGCAAACACCAGCGTTGTGTAAAAGACGATAGCTCAACCTGACTGCAACAAATCTGCGCTTCTCTGAAACAGTGGATGTTTTTGCCTCAGGCAGACTTTTTCATTTGAAGTGCTTCGCAACTACCAAGGAAAAACAAGTGGCAATTCAAGTCACAGTTCCCCAAAGATGGAAATTTCAGAAGTCTCTTCTCTGCAATATAGGAGCCCTGTTCATTCAGGAGAAATAGGTTCAGCATTGTCAGCCAGCCCCGGGACATGGTGTACTCTATGAGTGTTCTTCCAGAATATGTCCCACAGAGAAATACAAAAGAAAAAAGAAAGAAAGAGCTAAGTTGAGATTGAATTTTTCAAGCTACAATGTTCTGGGAAGCAAAGGACTCTGTAGGTGGCTTGTGAAGAATTGCAACCTGGAGGGCTATTGTTCAGGGTTGAGACATCAGGTCCCACTGAAATTCAAGCCAAAAATAGCCCTCCATCTCTTTCAATAATTGTGCAAAACAGTTCTTAGGATTCCACTAAATCTGAATTGCTTCACCAAATAGTCACTTCCTCTTCTATTTGTTCAAATGAGGCTGTCAGTCTTCACTGGAAACGCTCTGTGATGATCAAAACCATCAGATTTATTTGAATCTCATTTCAAGGTTCTCATAGTCTTCCCCTATTTTCTATCTCTCATTTACATTAGTATGGTCTGAGATTTAAGAATGATTCTCCACACCACATAACCTCGCATCAGCTTCCCTCATTGGTTCCAGAAAATAGATATGGTGAAATAGAGTGATTATTTGTTGGTTAGTGAACAACTATAGAGGACTAGTAAGCAACAATACTTGCTCAGTGATCAGTGGACATACAAAATAGAATTTGGCATTTTTGCAGATGAAACTCAAGAAAGAAACGGAAGTCCAGTACCAGGCTGTTGCTTTGAGAAATGTTTGAAGGTTACCATTAACCAGTTGTGTGTGTGAAAGATAGACAGGCAGGCAGGCAGGCAGGCAGGCAGGCAGGCAGGCAGGCAGGCAGGCAGATATATAACAGACAGACAGATAGCTAGCATCACATTCATGTTGGAAGCATTGAGGAGCTTCCAGATTGAAAGGATTAGCCAGTGACATCACCATTGCCCAGAGGATGCCCATTTGGGAACTCCTTTCATGTCTTTGCCAGGAGCAGGGGTGAAGGATGGGAGCTCACCCCTCCCCACAGCAGCACACAGATCTCAAATGCAGGCTTGCTAACTTCCAACCCAGAGTCCTAACCACTCAAGCAACCATGCTCCTAGACAAATAGATGAACTTCAGTTACAGCAGAGTTTGATAGTCCTTTAGAATAGATTTCCATACAAATGACAAAGAAAAAATAATCTGACTTTCCAAGCAGTTAAATTGTCAGTGGTTCAGCATTGATTTATCACAGTTGTCAATTTGCTGTTGAAAAGAAATCAGCAAAACAATATGGCATTTTAAGCAACCAACATATTTTTTTTAAATAAAATGAATTAAATATAAGTGCTGTGATGTAATTTTAACAATTAGACAACTCTTCTTAACGCAAAAGGAGAAAAATTGTTTTGTTTTTTTTTAAAAGGATTTCAAGAATTCCTACAGCATTATTGTAATATTGATATTGATTTGCAGAATCACACTGATTACACTTTTCTAGATCAGACATTTCTTCCCATTGTTTTTGGATTGTTTGATTAATTAATAAATTTATTTTAAAATGTCTACCATGTTTTCATCTTCCAAAATCAGTATATTGTTATCTTTCTCTGCTTATTTGGAGAAGAACCAGTATTTAATATTGTTAGTCGCTGCAAAATCTTCTATCTCTATACATTCGTGAAACCCAATAATATAAATAAGATGAAAATAGAGCTGGGACACTCTGGGAGCCTTGGAAGTAACTTACAGATTTTTTTTCCCTGCAGCCTAATATACAGGAAATACCCCGAAGAACAACATCGCTAACCAATTGGCATAATCTTTAAACAATCTGGACTTCAGCAATCTTTGCACTGCTAGACCAGTTACTGATTTATTGCTTTTGACAAGCTAGAACATTTCCCTTAATGCTGATTGACACATTGTAGCTGCATCTTTGCATTCCTGGCCTTCCAAATGAATCACCTATTTGTCCTCTTAAATAAAGGGAAATGGAGGATTATTCTCCACAGGTTTGTTGCTGCATACTGAATAACTAAAAGTTGGCTCTTAATAAGGCCCTATGTATATATATTTTTTTATTCTTTCCATTTGGTGGAATGTCTGGAGGGAATTGCACAGGGGCCAAGGACTCTGTCAATCATCAGCATAATCCTCCAAAACCAGAACAATATGAGACTAAAATGGGGAATGGGAAAAAGGAAAGATTAAGTTAAAAATAGGCTGGATCTGATCAGAGGCTGCAAAGAAAATAGACTTTTCTCCTGATGCATTCCTAGGAAGAGGCAGTGGCAGTAGATAGATAGATAGTGTTCAGTCCGGAAAAGACGCGCGGTAGACTGGGTTCCAACAAATAACTCTTTATTAGTTAACAGCAACAGTAACAGAATATTGGCTCAAGCTGCGGCAGCCCTTTTTATAGAGGCTTGCCTGGCGGCTTGTAGCCAATGACATTGTTTTAACTTTGCTGCCTTTGAGCGGCTCCTTGGATTGGTTCCTAATGAACCAATCCATACGGCCTTTCTGGCCAATCAGAATAGACTACTTGGAACCTTCCAAGTTATACAGAAACTACCTCCCCCTTAGTTCAGTCCTACGCGAGTGACGTAGTCCGCGCAGAGTAGGTGGGGCTTCTCTGGTCCTAGTTCGACCGCCGCGGCTTCATTCGTCTCCAGGACTTAAGTGGTTTCGGTCAGGATTGCTGTCTCTGCCGCTTTCTCCATGGAACCCGCCTGGAAGGGTGAGTCAGCATTGCGGCTACCGCTTGGAGGTTGCTCAGGCGCGGTGGTTTGCCGCTCCTCCTGGTTTCAACTGGGCTGCGTTGAGCTGGCCTGGCTGGCCCTTCCAGGACGGCTTCCCTTTCGCTCGGACTACCTCTGATGGTGTCATCGTAACTGTAAGTGATCTTTTTGGTTGTGTTCAGATGTTCTAGCATTTATTTTCAATGGTTCATTTTCACACCCTTTTTTATTTGCTTGTGTTTCCCCCCTCCTTGGTTTTTTGGTTTTCCATTGATTTTTATGTATTTGAGGGTGAAACGGTCATTTTACGTGTCGATGTTTCAGGGAACGAAGCTGGTCTATGTGCCACTGTCAGTTCTTCCAGTCCTACGTTAGTCATAGGCCGGGGGCCTGTTGATCGTGGCGAGAAGCAGAGAGGGTCCCCGTGGTAAAATTCTTGCATAGAGCTAGGTCGGGTCCGATTTCAAAAGTCAGCGGTATCGGCTGACAGTCAGGGGGTTTCTCACAAGTGTAATTTGGTGGCAGCTCTATCTAAATGGGATGCTAAGTTTCGCTCCCATTAACATTCGCCGGGCTCACTTGTTTGTTCTGTACTACTGGAGTGATGTTGTTGTGGTGTAACGTAAAGCGGTTCAGCTCTTGTCTTGGCATCCCCGACGGTCCATTTTTTCTAGGCCTTCTTTAGTATACTCTGACCATTCACTCGGCCTAGCCATTCGCGCCAGGTGAGCCGGCGTCCGGCCTGCGTTTAGTCATGGCGTATAACCCCAGGGATGCTACATTATTTCGAATTGTATAGGCCCATAGTTGTGATCTGTCTGTCGGATACCAATACATCAGGTAAACCATGAGTTGCAAAACACATTTGTTTAGCTGTTTATATAACAGGCGCGGTTGTCTGTGATGACATTACTATAACCTCCAACCAATTTGAATACGTGCATCTGATGACCATTAAGACATATTGCCCCGGGTTGTACCTGCAAAAATCATATATGGATTCCGGGCCAAGGGCCTGTGGGGTCTCCCAGTCCCGTATGGGCGCTTTAGCGGTGGTTGTGGGTCCAGTCTCTCTGACACTTGTGACATGTTGCAACCCAGCGTCAATGATCCGTTGTCTATACCAGGCACCTAGACAATAGCTCCTGGCCAGCTTTTCATTTTTACTATGTCTGGGTCCGTGGTCTCAATGTACGCATACCCAACACCTCTTCCTTGCCAGTTCTGGATGGAATTCCACCCGATCTCCCAAAAAAAACACTCCTTTTGTATTGACAGTCAGTCTGTCTGAGTCCGAAAAGGTTTAAAACTGTTCAGTCTCTTTGACTTTCCGGCCAGCCTTTACCTACAAGTCAAAACATGGGCAGTCATAGGTTTTCGCCATGCGCTCCGGCGACATCATTGGCAGACATGGAGTTCAGGCAGGTCTATACTTGTAGGCGGCGGTGGTTGGAGCATGGGTCGTCCTCTATGTTGGCTAATGGTGCTCGCTAAAGTGTCTGCATGGGGTGATTTGTTTCCCGTGGGTCGATGCAGCAAGGTATATGAATAAAGGCGGCCAGGGAATTCTGACCACCTTAGTCATCCATGAGGATAGAATGTTCAGTGTGGGTTTGTTCCCCACACAAAAATCCCCGGTAACGGTTTATGGTCAGTCACAATGGAAATTGCCTCCTAAGAGGTTATTCGTTTGAAAACGTTTAATCTCCGGGTGACCGTTGCCAAGGGCTCCCTGTCTAGCTGGGCTAATAAGTTCGGTTCCGCTTTTGGAGATGCGTTTCAAAGTAAAAGGCGACGGGTGCCTTCTTCCCATCAGAGTATTGGTGGCTCAGGATGCACTGACTTCCGAAGGTGAGGCATCCAGGTGACCATCAATGGAAGTGTATTACTTACAACTGAATAAGAACGGTGGTCTGAGGTTAATAAGCTTTTATGCTTTGGAATGCTTTTTGTCTTATGCCCCAAGTCCAGACAGTTTTTTTTATCCAGCAAACGGTGTAATGGCTTCTGCTATGTTCTTTGTGGGGAGGAATACGTTATAAAAGTTGATTCCAACCAAGACATGCCTGTAAGGTCTGTTTTATTTCTAGGCTGGGTGCGTCTTTATTGCTTTGATTTTTTGTCTGTTTGCGGTGAATAACTTGTTCGTCAATTAAATCCCTAAAATTCGAACGCCGGGTCGGTAGCCAGGCACATTTTTCCTTTTTTTACTTTTAGGCTGGATTCTCTAAATTTTTAGCACTTCTTCTTAGTCTTGCTTCTTAATTGGTTGTGTTTTTTCGCTGAATTAGGATGTCATCAAAAGTATGGAATGACCCCTTTTATTCCGTTTAATAGGCGTTCCATGGAAGTCTTCTGGAAAACGCCTGGGCAACGTTTACTCCGAATTGAAGCCTGTTACATTTGAATGCCCCTCGATAGTTACTATTGTTTATGCCTCAGCCTGTTATGGTTACTGAAGCTGCTGATTGCCTGGCCAAATTGAGTTTTGCAAAAAAATTTTCCTCCCCCAAGTGAGTTGCAGTAAGTGCCTTGCACGACTGGTACCAAGGTTACCAGGTTAGTGCCTTGTAGTCTCCGCAGATCGCGCACAGACCTGGCAAGGTTTTTACGGTGTTAAGCTATTGGGTGTCTCCCACCTAGCACTGTTCAGTTGGTTCTATGACCCTGTGGTGCAATAATTTGTTTATTGTCATCTATTTTTGGGCCTTTAATGCAAAGGGAACTCGTTCTGGCTTTGTACACTTCTTGGTTGCTTATCTGGGATCTAAGCTAAAGGAATTGGGTCCCCCCAGTACCTGCCTAGAGTCTGTCGAAGACATCCTGGAATTCGTTCGTAGCAGGTTTCTCTTCCCCTATTGCTTGCTGGCTATTCGGCTTACATCCGTCCAATGGCAGATGCCCAATGGTTGTGAACCATTCATGCCCAGGAGGCTGGGATGGTCTCAGTCGACTATAGTCAGCGGCAGGACTTCGGCGTGTTGTTTGTAAGTGACTTTGAAGTGTCCTAGACCTACCACAGGAATTTCATTTTCCCTGGTAGTCTTTGAGAATTAATTTTTGTTTTGAGTTCTTTTTGTCTATGATTGGAACAACCGCCTGATTGTGTTCCAAGACACCATTGATAGAAAGATTCTGAGTTGACCTCCATTTCACAAGGGCTTCCTTCAATGGTCAACTACAATTTTGACTTTTTCTCCCGCTTTCCGTCTGTGTGCTTCTGATAGTGACCAGTCTGGTGAGTTTTTTCTCGGTTGCTGGTTCCCTTGCTGCATTCCCATTTTCTATCGGCTTGCCTCGGGTCAGTTCTTGGTGGGAAAATACCGTGTCTGCTAGGACTGCTGTTCTTAGAGTTGTGGCAGACCTTTCAATGTGTCCCCACTTCTTGCAAGCCCTACAGATGCATCAAGGAACCTACACTCAGCTCAGGGGTGTTTCTTCCGCAGCCAGCGCATTCCCCCAATTTCTTCTTCTTTCGTGCCTTTTTTTGGTTCACGTATAGGCAATGGACCTCATCGTCATCTTCTTCCATTTCTGATGACTCGTCTAGTCTTCATGGTGTGTGGTTGTGGCAGCTTGCTTCTTTCCTCTGGGTAGGGTCATCATGTAGTATGGCATTCATAAGTTCATTGTGGCGGCTGATTTCTTTGTGGCTTCTGCATGCGTTGGCTTCCGCAATTGCTTCTGCACAGTTATGTTAGGTCTGTTTGATAGAACGCTTTGGTAAAGTAGAGTCCTTTAGACCGAACACAACACTAATCTCGCATGGCCTCATCCATATTCTGGAATTCGCAGGCTCCTCCCAGATGCGGAGGGCTGCCACAAAATCTGCAATGGTTCGTCTTTCCTCTGTCTCGTTTTATAAAACTTTGTGTCTCTTAATAAGATTTGAGACAACCGCGCGCATAGTGAGCCTGAAGCATTCGGTTAAGCTAGACAACAGGTCATCTGTTTTCACATCTCTGGGCTTTGCCAATGCCTTTGCATTTTGAACACAGCTGGCCACAATGTGTTAGGAGACAGCCCTCTTTCACTGATCTGAAATTTCCTCCATTTCATTGGTCTCCAGAAACATCAGAAGCGATCGATATGACTTCCAATCTCTTCACTGGGGTTAAAAGGTGCGGGTGGTGCGTTGCTACCAGCCATTTCATCTAACGTGGTTGTTTTCTCGCTGCGTGCTCGTCTCCACTTTAGGACGATCCCACCTTCGTTGCCAGTGTTCCATCTGGAAAAGACGTGTGGTAGACCGGGTTCCAAAAAATAACTCTTTATTAGTTAACAGTTAACAATAACGGAACATTGGCTCAAGCCACGGCAGCCTTTTAATAGAGGCTTGCTGCCGGCTTGTAGCCAATGACATTGTTTTAACTTTGCCACCTTTTGAGCGGCTCCTTGGATTGGTTCTATGAACCAATCCATTACTGGCCTTTCTGGCCAATCAGAAATAAACTACCTGGAACCTCCAACTTATACAGAACAGATAGATAGATAGATAGATAGATAGATAGATAGATAGATAGATAGATAGATAGATAGATAGATAGATAGATAGATAGAGGGTGTTTGTGGGTGGGTATTTGTGGGTGTATTTGTGGGTGTTTGTGATGACCAGGAGTCTGACTCTAACAAGGGCATGTGTGTGTGTGTGTGAGAGAGAGAGAGAGAGAGAGAGAGAAAGAGAGAGAGATCTTTATCTTTCTATCTTTTTCTCCCTATCATATATCAATCTATTTTATCCATCTATTTAATTTATATATCAGCCCATGTCGTAAACAAGTGACCCAGAACAGACCAGCTATTGGCTTTTAATGAGTTTGAAAGAATTTCAAGAAGTCTGCTCTATGCCTTCTTCTCTCCCTTTTTTTCCTTTGCACTGACCTTTGGATTTGGATGTTAATCCAGTCACTCTTGCTGGAAAGGCTACCTCCAGCTCATGATTCATCAATTGTTCCCTTCACCCAGATATACAGATATCCAAATATTGCCAATTTTGTCTCTGTTGTTTGCTGCTTACCTTTAGAGCAGCTCCAACACCTTTTTGGGGAATTGGGAGAATAAATCAAAGAACATAGACTGATTTACGGTAATTGTCAACACTGCCTTGCAGCTGTTTGTTTGCAAGAAAGCAAAATAAAAACACCAAGCTTATATAGCCTGTTCTATTTAGTCTGACAAGGATGCTAATGGGCGAAGGAGAGTGAACAGCAATTGATTGATTGATAATGCAAGTTACTTATAGTAACCTTATAGATGCAATAAGTCTTCTCAACAAATATTTTAGGATTCCAAACATCATCACTGGTAAGTCCTTCCACTATCTTGCTGATCAACCTCTTATTCCCTTTCCTTCCATCTTTCCCAGCCTTATGAACTTCCCAAGGAGACCTAGTCTTTGAATAATATATTTAAAATATGACAATATGAACTCGATCAAATGAAAACTCTGAATTGATTTCTTCTCTTCTTTGTTTATTTGCTTACTTGGCTGCCCATGGTTTTCTCAAGAGTCTTCTCCAACATGAAAATTCAAAAGAATCAATACTCTTTCTGTTCATGTTAGGATGTCCTCAAAAGACTTTCCCAAAACTTACTGGGATGAACAATCCCACAAACATTTGTAGTTTTCTCTTTGTGAAATATAAGTTCCAGCTGTTAATATCAAATCTATTTCCACCCTTTGTCAGACACACAATCTTCTGGCCAGTGAAAATGACAGAACTCAACCTGCCAACAGTTTTTGGCCCTCCTTTTTGGCAGGGATATCTTCAAAAGCTACTTAGTATCCTTGCAACTGCCTTAAAAAAGAAGCTGTTTAGGAATGATCAATCAATTACCATTAATCTCCTGAGCTAAGACTTGCTGAGTTGTTTTTAATTAGAAATGAAGGCATTCCTGCAAGCATGAGACTTATAAAAAAGGAAGAAGAGATAGAAGCAATGTAGGAGCCTTCTGCTAAAATATCAGTCTTAATCGTCTCAGAAGTCAATTTTTTTAGTCCAGTGCTTTCCAATATCATCAACATTAGGATGTGTGGACTTCAACCCCCAGAATTCCCCAGTCAGCATAATGATTGAGCAACATACATGCTAATTGGCCAGACATCTTAAAGTCCACACATCTTAAAGTTGCTGAGATTGAGAAGCATGGCCTTAGTCAATGACAAATCCAGCAGGGTTTTGATCTTTGCTCAAAACCTGAAGAGGAATGTCCTACAGACAGTAGCATTCTTCATACAACACCACTGAGTTATAGCAATTCCTCCCTTAGTTAATTCACTCGCTTCTGTGCATCAGCAATGTGCAAGCTGAGATTTCTGGATCATTCATCCCTTAACTATTATTGCACTCCCACCCAGCTGTTTGATGGTCTTAATTTCTTTTCCCACTTGATTTTAATTGCTGGAGCAAAAAATAAAAAATCTACAGCCATCATTGCTGACAAAGGGGGTGGAGGTATATCTGTTTTTCTGGGTCCTTTATACCTCCTGATTATCTATAGAGAAGTAAAAAATGAAAACAGGCTTAGAGACAAAAAGCCTAAAAATACTCTGTGTTTATCTTTGTTCTGAATGAGAAATGGATTTGCAACTGGCTGTTCAGAAGACACAACTGATTGAGAAAGAGAAGTTATTTAATTTTAGACAGACTCGGGGCTGTTGGGAGCTATATCGAGCCGTGTTAGAATGACCCCCATTGGACTAGTTGGCTGATCAACTGTCAGACATATCTGTTTAAACATGTCACTCTATTTTCTCCAATCACCCAACCAAGCGGTTGTGCACACACACAAAAAATATGTCCCTTTGTTTTAAAAGTATAGAAGATCTCTAAAACCATGACTATAACTGTCCAGGTATGCCTCTTTTCACATTCTAAGACATAAGAGTGTTCATTTTATGAATCCAACTATTGTGATGGGTGAATTGTGGTTTCTGGCTTAATTATGTGAACTTAGCCGCTTGTGGAATATCTAACAAAGCAATGTTAAACCAACTATGTGAATTGAGTCCAATGTTCCCATAAAGCCTTTCAAAACTGGAAATCTCTAGACAAGTTGAAGAACTGACACTGCTAGTTGATAAGCACCATTCCAAAACACCTGGAGGATACTAGACTGAGAAAATCTGGTAGAGTGATAACTGTATTGTGACATAAGCTTTCATGAGGTAAAAGCCACATTCATGAGGTGTTCCTTGCTTATTGGGATCACTGTTAAGGTATGGGGGATGATTAGTAAGAAGAAGAAAAAATGAAATACCAAAAGTACAATAAGCTCTGTTAAATGTTAAAAGTTAGCAGAACTAACACAGCAGCAAAACATGCACTGAAGGTACTGCAGGAGTCTTAATATTTAGTATTTCACCTATGTTTAAAGTTGAACATAATTGTAACTGCTGGTATTTCGTGCATTTCATTCCCCTCTTACTTTACAGCTTCCACTTTCCCTGTCATCTGATAAAGTGCCCCTCAGTCCATGAAAGCGTAGGTGACAATAAATTGGTTTAGCCTTTATGTGTTGCCACAAGTCTCTTGTAATTCTAAAATACTTCAGATGAAGACTGCTCTGCAAATATAATTCACCATGTTCCCTCCTCCTTATAACTCCTCTTGTTATCTCTCTCTCTGTGATGGACACATACAGACATCCACCAACACACCATTCTGGGACTGCTCACCTTCGACTGTGGGGCAATTCAAACTGACAGATGACTGTTATGGCCATTTGGACTAATTAAGAATACAGAAATTGTTGACAATAACATACATTCTCATCACATTGTTCCCTCTCTAGGTAAGCAACCTCATGCAGAGGGCAGGCCAAGTGTAAGAAATAATAAGCAAAATAAAGGTATGATGTTAAAATAAAATAATTACTAAAATAAAATAATAACAGAATAACAGAATTGGAAGGATCTTGGAGGTCTTCTAGTCCAACCCCCTCCTCAAGGAGGAAACCCCATGCCATTTCAAACAAATGGTTGTCCAGTCCAATTTCTTAAAAACCTCCAATGATGAAACACCCTTCTGGAGGCAAGTCATTCCATTGATTAATTGTTTTAACTGTCAGGAAATTTCTCATTAGTTCTAAGTTGTTTCTCTCCTTGATTAGTTTCCATCCACTGCTTCTTGTTCTGCTTTCAAGCGCTTTGGAAAATAGGTTGACTCCCTCTTCTTTGTGGCAGCCCCTATGATATTGGAACACTGATATCATGTCACAAAAATAAAATAACAAAATAATAAAATTAAAAATAAAGTAAAATAAAATAATAAAAATGCTAAATCCAAGACCATATGTTATACCTGTCCCTAACTTTCTCTCTTTGACAATTATCCTTGCTTGTTCCATGCCTTTTTTTTCCTTTAACTTTATACACTTTTCTCTTCTGAGACTTACCAACTCAACAGGATTTTCTCACTATTTGCCTTTCTTTGAACCCAACTCTATTTCTTTACATATTCATATTGCAGTTTGATCTATATTCATTCATGCCCTATGAGAAAGTCACCACAATGCTTTCCTTTAATGCTCACTTTTGTATTCAATACACATTCATTCAATATCCATTCATTCTTGGCCCCATCTTTTCTTGTTATACCTCATGCACTTCTTGAATAACCCAGATGTCTTTATGCTTCTTTGGACACAGCCAACTCTCTCTCTCTTTTTCTATAACAGGATAGGCAGAGGCATGACCACACATAACCTGTTATTTTCACATCTTGTGACAAATATTTATTTCTCACAATAGATCTTATAGATCTATTGTGATCATTACACAATAGATCATTACATTTCTAACAGCCTTTACCCATCTCAAAAAGTTTTGATCCATTTTCCTGTCGTTACTAAATAGTTTATCAAGGCACACAAATTAATCTGATTGCTCTTGTTTTTTTTTCTATTTGTGGATAACTTTCAATTATTCACTCCATTTTCTCATCAACCACAACTACAGTCATTTTTGATAAATCTTTTTTTTCAGGTTCAAATTCCTTCTTGCATCATAGAATTCATCTAACATTAGCTGCAAATCATTTCCATTTTTATCCAACAGCACCATATCATTGTTGCACAAGAGGATACAGGCATTCATATATTCACCAGCACAACTCTAACATCACACAAACATACCTAACATATTTATCCATAAACAAATTAAACAACCCAGGAGACATGATTCTTCCTTTGTTTATTCCCAGCTCAATGCTGAACTATTCATCTAGCGTTACTTCTGCTTACTGTACTTTATTTCCATCATAGCATATTTTGCAACCAACTTCAATTCCTTATTCATGCAAACCATTGCATAATTCAAGCCTAGTTTCTAGAATATATATGTGTGTGTGTGTGTGTGTGTGTGTGTGTGTGTGTGTGTGTGTGTGT
>BHFT01008174.1:0-92510 GCA_004320025.1 Laticauda laticaudata
TTAAACAACAGATAGCACTAGACTTGACGAAATGGGGAAAAACCTTTCAATTGTCATAATTAGGAGAATTTCAAACAATCAAAATGAAGTAATTTTACCCAGAAATTCTATTATTTGTTTCAAACGAATAACCAATTAGGCTTGGAAAGGACTACTTTGAAGATTTTTAAACAAAAAATTTGTTGAAATTATATATGCAAGGTAAGAAAGCGAGAATAAAGTTAAAAATCTTACAAGATGCTAGAATTTAAGGAGATTTGGCTCTGCCTAATGGAGTTGTACTACCAAGCCACAAAACTGACATGGGTTAAGGAATGGATAACATTATAGAAATGATAGATTTTTTTGGCATTAGGAAGGACACGATTGTTGTTGGCGGTGGATGCCTTTTTATGGTTATAAAGGAACTAAAATTACAGGGTATTTTAGAAGACATCATGTACGGGAGTCTCTGTGGTTAAATTGGAGAAAGATTAAAAAGACAATGCTATTTGAAAATTTCAAGTCAGGTTAATCGGACTATTGAAGCATTTTTTCTTATCCTAAAACATATAAGAAGCGAACAAACAGTAAATTATGGGGAAATTTTTGAATTGAAAAGAGTGAACGTTAAAATCGATGCAAAAACTAAGGACCAAGGTAAAAGATTGAATTGGTTTTCTTACGCGCAAATACATTTCAAGGTATTTAAAAAGACTTCAAAACAGGAAGGTTTGCTAAAATAAATTGACTGCATTTAGATAAGAAATTTTGACACGTACTGATGAAAAGCCTGATTAAAAACTATGCGATATTTATTAGAAATTAAACTAGAAGAAGAACAAGTAAAGGAAACTATTGATGGTTTGAGGGGGAAGAATTTGGATATGGATTGATCAGAGAAATGGCAAAAATTGGTTTCGAAATTATAAAATGACCAATTGTCAACAGCATTTAAAGAAAAATCTGTATAAGATGTTTTACAGGTGGCATTTTCCCCAACAAGAAATAGGCAAGAATGTTTCAAGAATAAAATCCGAAATATGTTGGAAATGTCATTCAGATTACCTGGCTCATATACCATATGTGGTGCGACTTATGCAGATGCAAAAAAAATATTGCGACTAAAATCCACATGTGGTTGGAAAAAATGACTAAAAGCAGTGATCGATTTAAAAACCAGAGATATTTTTATTGGGAATTCTACCTGATACATATGCAAAATTTAAAATATTTGATTGTAAACGTATTAAACAGCAAGGCTAGGATTGTATTTGCTAAAATTGGAAAAATGAAAAAATACCATTGCAGGAAAGGAAATTATCAAGAAAATATTGGAATGATGCTGAGGGGGGGGGGGGGGGTAATGAGTAGATTGACAATTGTGAAATTAGAGAACAAGAGGATAAACAATAATACCAAATTTGGGACCTTTTCTGTCAATGGTAGACAATAAAAAAATATAGTATAGAATATGTAGATTATAGAAAATAATGAATATATAAAGATGTATTTCTTTTTTTTGATATTATTATTTACATATATAAAAAATGTTTTTAAGATAGATTTGGATAGGACTATTGGAATTGTTATATTTTAGTTTATAAAAATTAAACCAAGTATAGCTATCTCGCAAAGTATGAATTGAACAAAATTATAGTTCAAATGATTGATTAATAATAATACTTAGGATATTCAAATTTCTGATAATATGGAGGTTATTATGTTAATGTAACTGTCACTGAGACAATGAAATCAATGCACGAAAAAAAATTAGTAAACCAAAACCGACCACACTGTTTGTATACTTATGGGAAGAAAGCTGATGTTTTTATGTTTGTTTTTTCATTAAAAATTTCCTTAAAAATCAATAAAACTTTATATAAAAAAGTTTCTCCAATAAATGAATCCCTTATGTTTTGGACCGAGTTCCACTGCAAACGAGTGAGCTCTCATTTACTTGCCTTACCTCCTTCCCAACCTAGCATTTCAAAAACATGCAAATGCAAGTAGATGAAATAGGTACCACTTCAGTGGGAAAGTAACAGCATTCTGTGTGCCTTTCCATAGTCATTGCTGGCCAGATGACCATGAAATTGTCTTCAGACAATGCTGGCTCCTATGGCCAAAAATGGAGATGAACAACTGTACCTAGAAGTGGATTATAATGTATAATACTTAATTGTGTAACATTAATATAAAATTATAACTCTGTAATATAGAACGTAACTCCATTCCGGTTTCTGGGTAGTACTATTAAAGCTAGACACTACATTTTCAAAGAAAGGGAAAAGAAACAGTATAAATATATAATTCAAACAATGATCCATTACCAATTCAATTCTATCATTAATGTTAATATGTCATTTAAATTTTAAACATTTAACACATTACTTTTCAAATAGATATTTATGGCTTCTATTTGGGAACGCTTGTAAACTTCCATGTTACTTCCCCCTCACTTCACTTGCATTTTAAAACATTATGTCATTAAAATGTTCCCATTCCTTTCTAAATTAATTCTCTCATTTAATTCATTCCATTTATTTTATTCAGAATGTTTCACAAATCATACGTTGTTTCCAAATTTTCTAAACTTTATTTCTAAATACAATAAACAATTAAAATCATATTGTACCTTTGCAGAATCCCTTTTCAATTAAAATTTTTATCCATTATCTCTAAATAAGCCTGTTTCTTACATTTGCTTCACACCCTTGTAGCTTCTCTTCTCTTCTTCTCCTTTGCTTCTTCTCTCTGCCTTACCCCCTTGTCTCTCCACCATCAATTTCCCTTGTATCTTGGTATTCCCTTTTTCTGTTGCTTTTCTCACATTCATATCCATTTTTCACCTTATTTTTCCCTTTTTTGGTTGTTTTTTAGCGTCTCAAATTCTCCCATTCTTTTCCCCTCTTCCCTTTCTTCCCCATGTAAAGTTACTTGTTCTTTAGATGGCTTCTTCTTTGTTTCCAATCTTTCTTATTGCATAGTCTTTTCTTGTAGTTCTCGTAGGTAAAGATCGCCATTTCTAAGAAGTTGAAAAAACGGAAACCAAGAGAAGCCTCCCTTCTTGTTCCTCTTCCTTATATTTTTTTTAATTCTATTCAGTTTCATCTACAAGTGATGCCATTGTAGAGGTTTTTTTCTTTCTTTTTAAACAACTACCCAAGTTGTTTTTAATCTTTCCAATATAAATTCCAAAAAGTCCCAAAGTCACCAAACAATTCCAAAATACACACAAACTGTTTCTTTTTACACTTTCTTCCTTTTTTTCACTTTTCTCCCTGGGGTTAGTATTAGTTACAAGTCCAGTCTTTTAGCAGTCCTTGTTAAAATTTAACTTTAGATTCTTTAGATTCCAGGCTATCTCCTCTTCCAAAATTCTATTTCTTATTCTCTTCCTCTCCCTTCCCACTTACAGCCAAAAGATAATTTTCTTTCTCTTTTTTTTTTTTTTGCCTTTATATTCAGAAATCTGTATTATCCCTTGCGCATTAAATTTTCCAGTTTAAATACTTGTTGATGCCAAAGCAATTTTTCCAATTTCTCATTCACCTCTGTTCGCTGTCAACGTAAAAGAGGAGAAAGTTGAAAAAAAAACAACTTTCCCTTTTCATTTTCATTCGCTATCCGAGTCTTCTTTGGGAGCAATGTATCTTTTTTTTTTTTAAAGTTTAAGTTTCCAGGATTTCCTTAATATTTCTTATCCAAGTAGGCCAAAAACTTTCACTTCAGCCACTTTCCTTCCTCTTGCACATTCTTTTTCCGGATGAGGCTTCGTTGAGGTGGCCATTTCTAACCGCCACTCTTATCACTTCGGAAAGGGAGTTTAGCCAGCTGGGGAGGAAAGATGCGGCTTTCCTTGACCCTGCTGGAGTCTCCCCCGTCTTCACTGACCTGTATGGGGTAGCTTAGCCCTGAAGCCAGCTGGCTTGGGGCGCTCTGGCGGCGAGCCCAGGCAGAAACCGTGCACGATCGTGGATTCCTGACTGCCACCGAAGCCCTGCAAACCGGAAGTCCTTCTTTTTTTGTGTTCTATCATCTTCCTTTAAACATTTTAATGACTGAAAATGTAAGTTCATTAACTTTAAAGCACAGACTTGCATCCAACACGATATCATAATTGTAAATATAACTGTCATATCTTCTCGATAGTTTAGAATTTGAAACAAAAATGTCTTACCTAGGATCTCTATTGTTAGTAATTAATTCAAGATTTAGGGCTGATGTTGAATCAATCATTGCTGTTTGCTCACTTCCATGGAAACGAATCTTAAGTGACTTAGGCGCATAAACTGAATTTTGAATGAATTCAATGTATTTTAGCAAGGCAGCAACAGCTGCAAGACAGTAATACCTAAGAAATTATAATCAAATGAATGAAAATACAATTTAAATAATGCATTATATTATCACAGCTTTTAAGATTTAATGTCACCAGTTTTGCTGGCAATAACACTGAAAATATCACATCAAGAATTTGTTTTATCTATTTATTAGGTGTATGTTTTGGCTTTTCTTCAGGACCTTAATTATACTCTTTCTACAACTTTTTCTTCACAACCACAACCTTGCAAGATAGTTTGATCTGAGAGACTGAGAGTCACTCATGAGCTTCTATTGCTGAGTGAACCTGAATTAAAATTTCTTTGGTGCTGGTCCACTTTGATCACTACATATTGCTAGCGCTCACATAAGATGAAAGCTTTTTGTAGATTTACTACAAAATTTACTACTATTGACTTCTGGAAAATAAAAGTGTGCTTCATTTTCAAAGACAGTAAACACATAAAATCTGAAGGAAAAGAAGCTTTACATAAATATTTATGGTTGTTAAAAATTTCCACCCAGAATGGGTTTCCCTTAAGTTTACTACTTCATTAAACAGGGGACTTTCCAGAAATTCTGACTGGAATCTTGATCTGATCAGGATCGTCGTAGTGCAGTGGTTAGAATACAATGCTGCAAGTTAACTTACTACTCACTCAAGGAGTTTGATTCTGAATGGCTCAAGGTTGACTCAGCCTTCCATCTTTCCAAGGTTGGTAAAATGAGGACCCAGATTGTTGGGGACAATATGCTGACTCTGTAAACCTTAGAGAGGGCTGTAAAGCACTGTGAAGTGGTATATAAGGCTAAGTGCTATTGCTATCTTCAAAAGCAAATATGACAAAAGACCTAATAAATAATTTTCATTTCGCAAGCAAAGTTGTAACCTTTTTCTATTCTATAATAATCTGATCGTTTCTTGTGCACAATCAGATAATTTTCAAAAAACATCTGTCACCACAGACATCATAATAAATGAAATAAATAGTGTCAGGCTTGCAGTAAACAAATTGTGGAAACAATTTGGATAGTATCCAAATGGATTTTTTCCAATTTAGAAAATTTATGCATACACTAAAGTCTTCAATGAACAGCATATTTTTCTACAATGTTGCACTTAAATGTGAAAAGATCAATTCAAATCCATCTCCAGACATGAATTTCACTGAGTTGGCATAGCAATTCACTCTTATTTGGTGCAATTTATTTGGTGCAATTTATGGTCAGGAATCCTAAATTGTACTCTAAATATCTTAAAGGGAAGATAAAAGTGAAATAAATACATTTAAGGCAGAAAATTGTGGATTTCTAATGAGCTAATCTTTCTAATGAGCTAACACTCAAGGAGAATAAAAACTTACTCAAAAGAAGACATAAAACTGGAAAAATAAAGATTACATATGCATAGTTTATCAGACAGATGATGGATACATAAAATCTATCTTGTTGGAAAATTAATTTTATTTATAAATCATATTTATATAATCACCCATTTCATAGTACATAACTATTGATGGCATAAAATAAAATCATAAAATAACAATATAAAAACACAATGCTATTAAAAATATTGATGCTATTATTTAAAAAAGGCTGGGTAAGAGTATTCGATGTTATGAACTGTGATAGGAAATTAATATGGGTAATTTCGAGTTTAGTTTCCATCCAGCACGTTCCTAATCAATTGCTACATTCAGATCAAAACAAGCATATAAATTACTGACTTCAGCTAGCAAAATATGGTTTGGCATTTATTTATTTATTACATATCAGCAAACATTAAGGATTTAGATAGAAGAGGACAACAGATCCAACTTGCTCTCAAAGGAAAAGTGGAAGCCATAACCTAGTGAGATGTTCACTAACTCCAGATCTCTCTTCTGCAAGACCAGTCACAAGGTGTTCCTCTCCTGATACCTTCTGCCTACAGATGCCTTGACCCTGTTCCTGAGCCCTTCTGGTCTTGTAGCCAGCTCTGCTACACATTTTCTTCTATTCTATTGGCCCTACAACCCATGCAGCCCATCACTTCCATTGTAGACTAATTATGGTTTTGTGATCTCCCTCGACTGACCCATAGTTTTACAATCCCTGCTTTATTTTATGGTTTTTCATTTGAGAGAAATAATATTGCCCCTAATGGGAAAAAAAATCCGATAGACATGTTAAACCTCAGCATAAGACCATAATTCATAGTTCTTAAGAAACTGAAGTAGCAGTTATTTTTCTGGGGTTTTATCATGAATACAATCATTAGCAAAAACTACATGAAAATAGTTATTCTTATATTACTACAATTATTTAAGAATTATCTAACCAGAGATCCTAAATATATTCATTTGGAAGTTCAGTATAGCTGAGGTTTTAAAATCAAATTTAGTTCCAATGAACTTAGTTTAACATTGAAAGTTATACATAAATCCTACTCAGTTACTCAGAATAAGGGTTTATTAAGCTAATAATTATTATTTTGCAGAATCAATGTAGGAGATAACCAGGCTGTACCCAAGTGCACCATCCGTTTGGAGTCCCTTTGCACTCACAAGTGATCCAAGACCAGCCCCTCTTGAACTCCACTGACTCTTACCTACCCACAATTTTCCTTGATTGCTAGTATTTCAGATTCTTATTTAGGAATAGCATGGAATAAATTTGTATTCCCTTAAACAACTGTGGTTCCTGATTACTTGCACCTGACAATATTCCATGTGATAATAGTCACCTGACTATTATCATAGTCACGGTGACAGAAAAAGGAAAGAGTAATTCGTAAATAAACCATCTGCTAGGAAAATAATTACAAAGTGACAAAGTAATCCAAAGTAAACTAGGAAATATAGAAACTTTCATTTGTTGATTATCTAGCAAGTTCACTGTATTCTTGCATGTCACATTCCAAGATGTTTTTTCACGGTCCCAAAGAAGCCTACAGAAAGGCAACTTTTGAAACTTTTATTCATATTCCTTGGATCCATTTCAGTCTAAAATACAAGTTGGGTCCAAGTTAATATATGTGGTGTTATATTTAAAAATATTTATTTAGTCAAATAGAAGGTGACAAAGACTTATAGTGTTCCCAAGTTACAAACTGAAAAATGATCAACAATACAGTAAACTAAAGTGAATGAAATATTTTTAGAACATTCATACTTAGACTGAACTTCCATTAAAACAGTGCTGAATTCTGGAGTACATAATTGTTCAATGTATTCCAAACCTTTGGTTTCATTAAAATATTTTCTCTGGACTGTGGTAAAAGTCACATTCTGAAAGGAAGCAATGGTATCATTATAATAAAAAAACCAGTTCTAGTGTATTACCAATATTTAAAAGTAATAAAAACAAAGTTATTTAGGTTCAAATATTGATAAAAGGCAAAATATTGGATTGATTCAGATCTACATATTACCTTTGTTGATTTCTGGTGATTGTCCATATTTGTGCAGCTCATAGATGACAGTTCTAGCATGCATGTACAATTAAATTTCTTTTTAAGAGAAATTATTATCGTACAAACACTGTTAAGCTGAGGCAGAGCACAAGATTATCTTGTTTGGGCATAGGAAAAGAAAAGAACAATCCCCCATCTTGCTTTCTGCTTCTGTGCTAATCTTGCTTACAATTGCCAAGAGACTCATGATATCTCTGATGTTAGTTTGCTAGTTCTTTGCAGGACTCACACTATTGACACTGTCCTGACTCATGACTTCCAAATCTGAGGCTTTTTATATTTATACAGATCTGTACAAATAGTCTTCGACTTGCGACCAGTTGCTTGGTGACTCTTTGAAATTACAACAGAACTTCCCAGGGCTACTGATAACCTAGTTTCAAAATTCTGATGGTCACCTAATCCCCCATCCTGTAGTATTTTGGGATTTGGAAACTTATCTACATTTACAGCCATTTGCAGCATTCCGCAGTCATAACCATGATTTGTGACATTTTATTTTTGCCAGAATCCGGTGTTTACTTCTTGTTTCCAGCAAAAAAAAACAAAAAACCCTACCCATTGCAGACAATGGATTCCTTAATGATAGCTGCATTCACCTAACAATCACAGTGTTTGATGCACACAATGATTCACTTAACATCCACTGGAAAACAAAAGGTTGTAAAATTGGGCATGGTCATTTGGTGACCTGCTTAATTAACAACTGCTACAACTTACAGTTTTAATCACAAGTCAAGGAATACCTGAACCAAACTGTGTGGGATAATTAATGGGGGAAGAAGTTGAATTGCTAGTCAGATAAAGACTTAAGATATCTATCATGCAGATTGGAAAGAATAGGAAAAATTTGAAGAAATAACGGGGGGGGGGGNGGGGGGGAGACACTGGGACAGGAGTCTCAAACTCAAGGACTGGGGGCTGGATCCAGACTGTGGGGTGCTTAGATCTGGCCTGTGGGCCTGACCTGTAAATAGTGAAGGACTGGCAAAAACAGGGCTCCTCCTAAGCTCTGTTTTCACAGGCAGAAGTTTGCAGGAGGCCATCCCAAATGAAAATGGAGCTTGTGAGGGCTGCACGCAGCCCCCCAAGCTCCATTTTTGCTGACAGAGGGTTGCAGGAGGCTGTGCCAGCTGAAAACAGAGACTGGGAGCCCGTTTTCTCTGGCAAAGAGCTCAGGCCACCATAGGTGACATGAGTGACATCATGCTGGCCACACTCACCCTGGTTCCCTGAGGTCAAACCCTGAGGACAACCCTGATGCAACCCCCAATGAAATTGAGTTTGACACCCCTGCACTAGGACATTGTGACTTGGTCATTGCTGCAAAAATAAAGTATTAATAAGTATTTAAAGTATTATTTGATATCCTTTTTTCATTTTATAATGTAAATCAAAAAAGGAAAGGAAGTTGACCTTTGAAATTAAAATGTCTTATTCTTCAGTGCAAGGTCAGTATGCTTGTGAAACATTTATTATCTAGGTAGGATATAATCCCAAATAAAAGCATTGATCTGGCATATCAGAGATAAATGACTGAGAGAAAATGAAACTTCATCTTTATTACATCTAGCCATTTCTATTCACACTGTCAATATTAGGTTATGGCCCTTGGAAAGGTACTTCAGGGGCCATAAGATTATTAGACTTCTCTTTCTAAATCAGAGAATGGGCTTTAATCACAGAAAACTAGATGCAAGTTCAGATGTATCCAGACTAATTAAAACTGCTACCCCCGAGATATATTTATTTGTATCTTTTCGTACAGTGTGATGAAAGGATAAATGGATAGTGAATTCTACTTTCTGCCTTCCAGCAGAGTGCCTCCAGAACTGGATATAACCAAAGGCTCTATAAAATTGGGAAATAAATACAGTATAATGTTTAAAAATAAACTAGTAAGGAGTTTTAAACATACCTTGAAATTTTCTGCTGTCAAAGTGTACAGTTTTGTTGCATTTCCTGAATCACAGGCAGTATTTGACATTATTATTTCTAAGGGTGTTAAAATTCTGAGTTTGGTGATAACCTAGAAAATGTACAACACAGTTTAATAAAAAGGTCTGTTTGAACAGTGTTCAGAACATATAGCTTTATTATAAATTTTATTGTATTTACTCATATAATGTCAGTAAAATAAACAAATTTCTGCATCCAGACTTAAATACTAGAGGCAATATATAAAGGAAAGACTGATACAATTAAATATATATAAACTTCGTTTTTCTTAAAATGGAGAAAATGGGAACACCCAGCCAAGTGTGGCCAATCACCAAGGAAGAAAGCAATGGCAAACATTTCCATGTGAAGAAAACTAGAGTTTTACCAAAACTGTTCATAAAATGTGGTTGTTGTACACGCATTGACTACAATCTTGGATCAATGTTTCAGCATTTTCTGTCAAGCAGTACTACAGTAAATACGTCTTCCATAAGAAACAACAAAAAAAGAAGTCTGGTCCCACCCATCAGTTGGAGGATAAACTTCTCTTGCTCTGGACTATAGATTTCATGCAGTAGGAGATCTCAACCCTTTATGCCAGAATGTTGTTACTACTGTCAATCTCTCCAGACTTAAGAGGCTACTGTTATACTCTCTTTCAATACACAATGCGCTCTGGTTTCATTCATTGTTGGTCTCAGCCCTGGTAAGTTTCCATAGTGCCTGAAACTCCAAATGTTCTCATTCTTTTTTTCTTTATTGGTTCATAGATTATTCCAATAGTGATGAGTGACGTACATCCCACCTTCCATTAATGAATTTTAATAATCCCATTAAAACAACGCACTAAAAAAATAAAACATTGAATTGATATCATAACCAACACATATAACATTAATGATATTAACTACCATTTCTTTAACTAAAATAAATCTTTCATGGCCAGAGATAAGTTCACAGTATTCAGGCTTTCAAAGCTGGATGGCATATTAACTATGTTATAACAGCCTTCCTAGACAGTTGTAGGGGTAATTCGTGTAACAGGGAAAAAACTGTTATATAGAAAGGGTACCACAGTTGGGAAGATTGATTCTGTAATCTTTGTAAATGGTCTTTCCTGACCAAAGGAATATGAAGGGAGCCCTTTCTACCAGATCTTGTTGGATGAGCAGGTGCTATTGAACCACTATTTTCTATGTTTTATTGTTATTGGTACCTGTAAACCGTTATATATAACAATATGTTTATTTGGATTTGGCACATACAGTTTTATAATGATTCTGCAATCAACCAAGTTCAATTCTAACGTCAATAAAAAGGAATTGGAAAAATTTAGAAACCTAATGCCAGAACAATGGCTATACATAATTCTGCTGATTCAGTGCAAGTATCTTAGCTGTTTATATCATGAAGATTATAGTATTCAGAATTTACCTTGGTATATGTTGTATTATCAGCAAACTGGGATAGTACAACTTCTGGATTTTTTAGGTCAATACTTGCCATTCCCACTTCACCTCTAGCAAATCCTCTCCCTTCTATTACAGCCACGATAACCGATCCAATACTGTGAGTGGAGACTGCTGAAGATGATGTAACTGTGAAAGATACATTTAAAGTACTGACTGAGCCAAGACCTGCTCTGAAAAAGTCTTACAAAAATCAATAAAGGAGAATATTTGTAGCTCAGGGCTGAAATAAGAGATCCTTCATGCTCTCTGAGCTTGGTTGTTTTCTTGCAGATATTTCATTAACCAAACAGGGCAACATCAATAGTACGAGCAGCATCTAGCACCACCTAGCACTAATGATGTTACCTAGTTTGGATTATGTTTTCTGCAAGAAAACAACCAAGCTCAGAGAGCACCAAGGACTCCTCTTACAAAATGGATAGCATTTGTAATGAGTGGCAGTTGGTGATTGCCACTGGTATTTAAAATAATTGTCCTACTCTTAAAAATTTGGCATACTAGCCAAAAATGCCAGCAGGGCATTTTTTTTTTGCAAATGCAAAAAAATCAGTGTACCAAATTGTAACTTGATTTTTTAAAAATCAACTATATCTTTAGCAATTGAACAAATAAATAGGAAACAGCTGAATATGAATTCTGTTTTTCCTTGATGATTTATATTATTAAATTTAGTGCTTAGGTTTAAATTTACATTTAATACTTTAAGTTTAAATTTACACTTGGGGAGACTTTTTGCTCTTATGGGAGGAATGCAGTCTGGAACATTCTCATTGTTTCATCAGGTTATTATCAGTTTGTGGAAAACAAACATATCCCCAAAATGTAATTATATTCATGTTGTTGCTTTCTGAATTATTGTGCAGAATTAGGGTATATTTTTCAAATAACACACTTCTTCACTTATTTTTCCAGTGCTCTTTAAACATTGTTCTTTATATTGAGCTATTAACTTCCTGTCAATTCCTTTCACAGTCTTTGCTAGGTCAATGTTTGGGTCTTGCAATTTAATTGTGTGTTTACATTTCTATAATCATTAGGACACACTTTTTTAAAAATTCTCTGAGATATTTTCTTGAGGTTTCTTTCCCTTCAAATGGGATTTAAATGTAAACATTTCAATTTGCTTAAAAACATCATATCATAGGTTTCAAAAACTTCTTTTGTGCAAATATAATTGTTTTATAACTCAGACTATCTCTAACATGAAAATGAATGTTAGTAAAATATATTCAATTCACACCTATTCATTTTGCACATAATACATATAATTATCTAGCTGTGCCTAAAGGGAGGGTCTAAATGGAAGCAAACTGGATTGTTCCGCACTCTTGGCTAATTACATATTATTCATGGGAAATGTTCCCATCCCAGAATCAGAAAAATAAATGATAGCATCCCAGTCATATATTGAAATCAGTTGGCTAATAGTACACCTTGCAAAGAGGTTGGCAAATGGATAACCATTTGAGGATTTATGGTTGCTACAAAGTAAAGGCCTGGTCCCACTGGCCGATGGACATAAAACGTATGCATAAAAGACACAGCGGACAAGCAAAATTTCGGGGGTGGCTCCATCCATTGTCATCTGCTCCAAAAAGTGGCGAAAATTTGCATAAACAGAACGGCGGAAAAGAACGGACATGGTAGTATTAGCGGGATGTTAAACAGATGTTCATCAGAAAGCTATGGATAAGAAGTAGAGATGGAACGAGATATACCTCCGAAGGGTTCCGGGGGATAATTTCAAGCGACGCATAGTCGACGAGGCGGATGCATAGCGGATTGAAGCGATGCACACGTCGCCTAACAAACAAAGGGGAGCCGCGCGATATCGGATGCAAAACAGTTCAAACAGCCATGCGGGAAGTATGATTGCATTCAGCTCCGCGTATAAAACGGATTGCGGCACGCAACGCAGTCAGCATACAGGCGAAAGACGTGCTGCCCACATACATCTGCAGACACCAGTGTTCGTCAGTTCCAGCAAAGAAGAGGAAGCCTTGTGCCTACTCGTATCAAAGCCCTGGCAAGAGTAAAAGAAGGCCAGAACTAGCATCCCACCCCCTGCACTGATTCTGACTCTGAAGCTGCTGCTTGCTGTGGGGACCAGCCCCAAGACCCTCAGCCCCTCAAAGGCCCTGCTGCTGAAGGCCCTGCTGCTCAAGCCCCTGAAGCCACTGAACAATCTCCAAGAAGTGCCCTGATGCTGAAGCCCAGTTAAGCCCTGCTGAAGTCCTGCCAGAGGAGAAGAGCAAGGAAGGAAAGAGAGAGAAACGGTACACCGTTCGAGTGAGCATGAGGATGCAGGGCTGGATTGGCTGAGGAGAACGAGTACCTCTGGAGAAAGGGCCACAGACATGTATCGGACACCAAGAAGAAGCAGAGCTAGAGCAGTTGAGAGACCTGAGGTAATCTGGGCACAGCAGAGTATCCCTTTGATGGTGGACAGCACATATGCACAGCCTGGTATGGCAAGCGTACACCTCAAAAATCCGGGCAGGCCTCGTCAAGCTCACTGACCGGAATGTACTCAATGGGCCAAGTGCAGTTTCACTGGAGGTGAGATCGCAACGAGGAGCACCCTCGGAACCCCTCTCCCTCAGACAAGCTCCAACAAACCGTCCTCTTCCAGCCAGAGCCAGGTCTACCCTTCCAGGCAGGTTGTCTTCAGAGGGCCGAGCCTACCCCTCCGACAGCTGCACTCCCCATGCAGCAGCTTGAGGTTCCTGGAGGAGACGCCTGTGCTGTTGTCAAAGTGAGAAGAAGCAGCAGCCACCAGAGGCCACCCCCCCACCTCACTCCATGAGGACGTAGGCGAAAGAGGCAGACTGAGACGCCAGGACCAGAGTGTGCTGTTGGAGATCAGGGACACAATGAAGACCAGCACAGAACTTCTCTCTCAGCTGGTCGCCTTGGACAGAGCATCCTAAAGAATCAAGTTTCGGGTACTTTCTCTGACATCTATAATTTAAGGAAGCCATGCTGACATCTAAATAAAAATCATAAAGAGATCATCCTGTTACCATCTTGGAAAACTAACCTCATTTATTTCTTGTTTTGTCTTCCTTAATGAATTATATCTTCCTTGATAGATTTGGAGAAAATTCTGGAAGTAGTATATGATTGCACATATGTCAACAAAGTCTCTGTTGAGACTCTAGTATGGCTTATTTGCAGGATTAAATGTGGACTGGCTGGCATAATTATTAAGCAATGCTAAACTGTAATCATTCAGGAATATTTTAAATTGTATTCCTGTGTTGAGCAGGAATTGGACTTGATCATCTCAATAATACCTTCCATATCTATAATTCTATATAGGTATTTGTTGAATCTTAACATATAATTTATACATATTATATTTGGAATAGCATAAATGTTTTTTAAAAATAATCACCAAATATTTTCAGTATTCTGTGTCTGAGAAGTCTCTACCATTTTAGTTCAGAAACACTAACTGGAATCCCAATGTAAGATATTTTATTTCAATTTTTTCTCCTCTCCTGAAGGTGCTATTCAATTTTAGTTCTTTTATTCCATAACTAACCATAACTAACATCATATTTCTAGCTCTTTCAATAAAAACAAATTTAAAATCCTAGTGCAATTTTATACTACCCTCTGCTGTCCAGTTTAACAACTACATAAAAGAAAATACATACAATAATCATCAAAAACATCAAATACCATGCAAACTATTAATATATTTAAGTTCCTGTCAATTATCTCCAAGGTGTTGAATATATGTTTGCTAGTTGTTTGAAATAACAGGAAACAAGTAGTTTTTCATATTATTTAAAAATGTATTTTTAAATAGAAATTTGTAATCTCCATTTATGATTGCTAACCATCCTTCTCCATGCTATTGACTTTGCTGTGTTGGCTGAACATAGTGGGAATTAGTTCACGCACATGGAGGGCAGAAGTTAAAGAAGACTGCTTTATTTTTCAGTTTGGAAGCCTTTCTCTGTATTTTTTTATTCAGAGTTTTTGCAGCATTAATTCAGCACCAGAAAAACAAACACAGATGGCTGATGCTTCATTTAATGTCTTACAAACCAGTTGTACACTTCTCCAACATGGAGTAAACTCAAACAGAAACAAATTGCAAGTAACTTCAGCAGCACAGGAACAAAAACAGAGAGAGAACTTCCAGTTTCACTTTCCAGGTCAGCTCCCATTGGCTGGTCTGTTACCATGCCTACTCACTGACTTTGTTAATTATGTCTCTGCCAGTAAATGAATACTCTGACATTTTTGTCCATTTGAACTGACAAACGTACATCAAGTGGTTATTTCAAAAAGTAATTTGACAACTGACTGGACCACACTTCAATGCCTCTTAAAATTAAGGAAAGTTCTGGAAAAAATAAGAGAATTTCTTCAATCGACTAGGTGGCTGTAATAATTGGTCCAAACTCTTTTTGTTAAAACAGTTTGGATCAATTATTACAACAAGACCAATTATTGGTCCAAACAATAACAGTTTGGACCAATTATTACAGCCACCTAGTAGACTATATAACAATCAATGAATTATAGTTCAACATATTTGAGGGGCACCAGACTGTTCAGCAACTTTTTGGGAACACTGATATTGTCAATGATCATATTGTGCAGTCTAATTAACCCACAGAGTGGTGAACAAATATACAGAATGCAATGATAAGCAATACAAAGCTCAGCAGTAAACCAAACTGAATTGGTTGGTTTTTTTTAAATGTAAATGTAAATGCAAACGTGAGACTCAGCATGTGCCGAGGACAATAATAGTAAATAAAACATGTCAGTAAGTCAAACCAAATCTTAATAAATTAGAAACAGCAACAATGATAGGTTTCCTTCTGTGCAGGCAAGGCATTCTCCTTCCTTTTCTTCTGCTTGTCTGGTTTGCTAGTCTGAGTATCCACACTGCATGAATGTTGCATGGTCTAAGATACAGCACAATTTTGTACAAATCACATGGGCAGTAATCAGGGCCCAGCAACATTATTTTTATTGTTTGCAAGTAGGCAGTGGAGTTGTACAGGGTTACTCAAAAGTTTTTCTTCCATGTCTTTTATTCTGTAAACATAGTGACTATCTTCAGAGTTTCCCGTTCTCTGGCATGCTCATTCTCAGTTGAGATCACCAACCAGCTTATTCTTATTTTTGTGGTATGTTGCCTTGCATTGTTTTCTACAGTTTTAAGTTTAAAGAATTACCTATCTGCAGTTGTCATTGTAATAGGTATGGGTTTTTTATTTTGTTTTTTAAAAACCAGACTTTCAGGACAAACTTCAATAACATTTGTTGACCGAGTATAGTTTTCTATCCAAAGACATTCTACCATTTCTTTTACTTATGATTTGTAAAGAAGTATCAAATGATCTGAATGAAAGCAATTTTCATGGAAATGTATCCAATGTCATAACTATATTTCTTAATTTCTCCAGGTGTATAAATAGAAGATAGTGACATCAGCTGCTGATATCATAGTTAATGGCTATAGAGTATAACATTCAAAAACTATTTTATTCAAGCAGGAAAGACTATGCCTACTGTACAGTATATATTCTCTGCAGATGTTGGTATTTGACCCTCACAAAGGATGCCTTCTTCACCCATGACACCAATGAATTTTGATATTTCTGAGATATATTTCCAGAACTGGGCCATTGCCAAACTACATTCCTAAACTATATTGTACAATATTGATCTCTGGCAAACCTACAGAGTTTTTCAATAAATTACAAGATGCCAGAGATCAATACTGTACAATATAGTTTAGGAATGTAGCTTGGCAATGGCCCAGTTCTGGGTGGTCACGTAACAATTTTGAATAAGATTGTAATATAAAAGTTTAGAACCTGTTTTATGTTTTGCTTTTCTCCTTTGCAGTACTCAAAAGAATTTGATCAAAAATACAAACTGGAATTACTCCATTTACATTTCAGAGATCTTGATTTATTAACAAATTTCTCTTTCCCATGAGAATGAAGATCTTTGTTCGTATCTCTGATGTAAAAATGAAATGCTACAAGAGCTCCAGAGTAATGCTGACTCTTATTAATAATACTGCCTTCAGCATAATTTTCTACTAAGGTATCATGTTATAAATAACCTTGAATGAAGTGTTTAGGAAAAACTAAACAGAAGTCAGTCCTGTGAAAGGAGCTATGAGGGGGAAGAAAACAAAGAACCTATCATGATACTATTTGCTACAAACAGGAGTTTAAAAGAATTAGAATTAGAATAGAATAGGAATAGATTAGGAATAGAATAGATCATTATTATAACTTTAAATGTACATTATTCAGCAAACACTGAAATGGAATTTCATTGCATTCAGCTCTCAAATGATAACCATTATGCAAATATCCATATGCATACACACGACACAGAGGAACATCACAGTCTAGTTTGAATATATGCATATACATGTGGGGGGCTGGGAAAGAATCCTGGGAATTTACAAGACAGATGGCATAAGAAACAAAAGCTCTTACAGAATTTAGTAGTCCTGCTACATGTACTTTGAAACCAACTCTCAGAATGGCGCAACAGAAACAGATCATGAAGTGAGTGTGTGGCAACAATGCTTCAAGTTCTGAACACATAGTTAAAACACATTATAAGCAGTATCCTGAATAACAGGAAGCGAGCTTCCTATAATCTTCTCTGCTGTCCTTACCACTCTGTATGGATCTTCTATCTGAGGCACTGCTGCCACCAAAGCTAACAGTGATGCAATTTGTTTAAAAGGTTCTCAATTGTGGCTCTGTAAAAAGTGGGCAGGACTGAAGGAGAGAGTTGTAGTCTCCTCAGACACAGGAAATGCAAATGCTGGTTTACACACTTCACTAAAGATAACATATATAGAGATCAAGTCAGATTATCTGCACCCCCAGATACTTAATGCCATTGACCATCTCCACAGCTGCAGCCTTAACACAAAATGGAGTATGACTATGCTGATTCTTTCAAAATAACAATTTTTTTAATAACATTCAAAACTAGGTTATTTTTATTGACGGGCATTCAACATCATTTTATTATATTTTACAATAAAGCAATATTCCTATATTCCTTGGGATGCCTGTTTCCTGATCTGACTACCATAAAGGCTTAACACCAGGGCTCAGATGGATTATTTCTAGTGAGCCCCCACTGACTGATATATCCCCTTTCTCTATGACTGACAGATAGTTGCATCACAACAGCAACTCATATGCTCCCCTTCTGATAATAGAAGAAATATTGCAACCATGCCATGACAATAGAACACATGGGAGAATTAAAACCTTGCTTTAGGTTTCTCAAGAGACTTCAAGTAGCTGAGAGACTATGTTTCATCCTGCCGTGCCTGTCACTGAGCAAAACACAGCAAAGTGACTGCGTTTATTCCTGCAGGGACTTTTCATTGGGTGAAGAGACACAATTTTTTCTAAACCACGATGAGACATTCAAATTAATGTCATCTTTGTATCTTCTGACCTAGGAAAGGTAGTCATAAAGAATGAATAAATTATTTAACCAATACTTAAGATGGATGTCTCTTAAAACAGGACAACTGTTGCCTCTTGCAGAATTCACCTGCAACAACTTAGTACCAAATGTGCTTTTGGACTTTCTTGTTTTTCTTTGAAGACATTTTGCTTCTCATCCAAAAAGCTTCTTCAATTCTGACTGGATGGTGGGAATGGAAGGATTTAGCATAGCATAGCATAGCATAGCATAGCATAGCATAGCATAGCATAAATCCTTTCATTCCCTACTATCCAGTCAGAGCTGAAGAAGCTTCTTGGATGAGAAGCGAATCAAAGAAAAACCAGAAAATCCAGTTGCCTTCTGAAAAAAAGCACTTTTGGGACAACCATGACCTGGATGATTGAGAATCTCCATAGACAAGTTAGTATAATCCTCCATAGAAAGTCCTCTTATTAGAGAATCTATGACTAGATCATCCCATCTTATTCTCCAGAATTCAGCATCTGTTTTCTCACATCTCTGACTACAAACAATATGCTTGTGCCACAGATGCCATGGGCAAGTTGCCCAGACTGAGGTGGGGCATTTGGTTGGGCTTTCCATAGTTTTCACCTTCTTGTGAGATTTCTTCCTTGAATCTGTTTGGTATAACAGGAATAGAGGAAACTCTGGCAAGTATTTAAGATTTGGTTATTAGGTTATAATAAAAATAAAGTAGCATTCCTATAATCCTTTTCCTATCTGGCCTACTGATACATACAATAGCGAATGCCATAATTTGATACTGCATGAAAAAGTATTGTAAACACTATTTATTTTTATCTATTTATAAAACTTATAAGCTACTCATCTTACCTCAAGGTAATTCTGGGCAACTTTAGAGCTTACATCTTATGCTATAAAAGCTATTAGTTTTTAGAATATAGCATCAGCCACTGAATAGTGGAAATATGTAGTTTTTGTTGGTTTGCTAGAATTTTATTTTAAAGACTAGATTACAATCCATTCATATTTGCAGCTCCATCACAGGTTTGTCCTCACAATTTTGACTTGTTCAGTCCATTACTTTCAATGATGCTTAAAATGTTATGCATTAAACCTACTCTACCATTGACTGATCTTTTATTCTGAAAAAGCCCCGAAAGAATTCTTGTATTTTTGTACTTAACATAAATCTACAGTGAATCACTTGGGTAAACTGAAGTTTCTTATCAATATCTTGGATTAAATCTATAATTACAGAGACAAATTGTATCTTTTACAATTTGATCCTTGACAGAGTAAAGAACAAATATGAACTAGTTAATTGGTAGTTTGGGATTCAGGCATTTACTTCATTATTCTATGCTTCATATATTCAACAACCTGTCCAGCATAAGATCAGATTTTCCAAGGTTGATATTAGAGAGAAAATGTCAACATTATCCATCACTTAAACACATACAATAGTCTCTGCAACTTCTATAGGTCAGGTTAGAGGTAGCCAAGGTCAATACTATATTGATACTTCTGTCAAGCCCTTGATCCAAAAGCTTGGCTTACTTTGTAAAACCATTTCTAGTTTCCATGTCGATGGAGTCTGTGAGAACCATTGCTCAAGAATCATGCAGAATTTGTAGTGGGTATTGGAGTCTTCATGAATCATAATTACATGTTTTAGGCAAGACCAATTACAAGTATTGATCCCAAACAATTCTGCTGAAGGAAGTGAGTATATCTGGCATAGATTTAAGGCTGGAGAAGAAAACAAATCTCACTGTATTTGCAGATCAGGTTTACACATGGCTGTATAATAAGTTTCTAAAATGTTTGTATTTTTATAGATATTTGGAAATGATTTTTTTAAATAATGAAAACTTTACCAGCACTCAAGGATTCATTAAAGTGAGTTCTGTATGCAGGCAATGCCTAAGATGCCATCACAATAAGAGAAATATTGCCAGATGTCGTTTCAGTCTCTTCATACTGATTGGGCATGCACTTTATAATAGGTTGTGGACTCAGTGGCTTCTTGTGACTCAAAGGGTCTCTTGCTTTGAAAGAAAATCTGAAGATGTCAAGATGGTACTTTATGCTTTATTTTGTTTATGACCATCATAAGTACCTATAAGTTTCTTCTTAGATTTTCTACACTCTCCTCAGTCTTTGAAATACCAAAGTAATCTTGGGGAGTTTTGCTGTTTTTATTTCCTGTTGATTTTGCTTCTAAACTCCACTGTAAAAATGCTAGTTGGAAAATGCTAATTGGCAATGTCATTTTAAATTTAACCTATTTCTTCCATTTTGCTCTTTTTGCATTCATTAAATGGGAATTATTTGAACCTCAGAACCTTGAAGGTGTTTAATATATTAGCCATAGTTAGAATTAATGGCCTAGCTAATTATGTCTTATTCATTAAGCCATAGGGCAGTAATAGCTTAATATGATGTAGAAAACCAGCCATTGCTTTTAACTGATATTTTTGATATTTCTGTAACATAACACTAACAAACATACAGTATCTGCATAAAGTGCCATGGATGGGTATGTGTATGTGTGTTCTTTAGTTGAAAAAAGCCACTTCTTGCCAACAAAAACATTTTTATTCCCATGTCAATACAGACTGCTACCTTGTTGGACTTATTAAACAGTAACCTACTCCTTCCTTCTGCTACCATAATTGATGTCTCAAAGAAGCCATGTTCCTTTAGGACACTCCTGTCCAGCTATTGTTCCCCTGCAAATGATATGCTGCCTCCCCCACATCCCCAAAAAACTAGAGCTAACAGAAGAAGCTTGTACCCCAAGCCTCTTATGTACTTGGAATTTATCCAATGCCCTTTTAAAGTCATCAAAGTAAGTAGCTATCACCACTTTTTTTTCTTTTCACAAATGCATAAGGTGAAGAAGTATTTTTGATTATCTGTTCTAAATCTCACTCCATTCAGCACACTTTGGAAAGAGAGACATCCAAATAATGCATTATTTTATACAACTGCCTCTATCAGTCATTATTTTTTTTTAAATCAAACATTCTAGCTTGTTCTCACAGGAGAGTTCAAGCCCCATGGCAATTTTGACAGCTATCTCCTCCACTTTTTCCATCTTTATAATACTGCTTTGCAGATGTGGCAAACAGACATAGCATTCTAGATACAGTTCTACAATAAATGTGTATGTAATTACAGTATTGTTCGCTTTTATTTTCCACTCTTCCTATGATCCATACCATCATGGAATTTAACTTTAAAACTATGGACCTATTGAATGGACTATGGACTATGAAGCCAAGATCTCTTTTCTGGTTAGTCATAATTAGTTCAGACCTAAATCAGCATAAATGCAAAATTACTTTTTTTTCTCTTAATATGCATATTTTGAACAGATAGTGCTTGACTTATGACCCCAATTGAGCCCAAAATTTATTTTCCTAAGCAAGACAATTGTTAAGTGAGTTTTGACCCATTTTAAGACTTTTCTTGTCACAATTGTTAAGTAAATCACTACAGTTGTCAAATTAGAAAAATGGTTAAGTGAATTTGGTTTCCCATTGACTTTGCTTTTGAGAAGATCACAAAATGTGATTAAATGACCCCAGATACTGCAACCGTCATAAATACATGGCAGTTGCCAAGCATCCAATTTTGATCCCATGACCACGAAGATGTAGCAGCAGTCACAAGTGTAAAAAACAATCCTACATGACTCTGTTTCTGAAAAGAGTTGTAAAGTTACAACTTATGGAGTCTCTGTGGCACAGTGGTTAGAGTGTAGTTCTGCAAGCTACTTCTGCAGCCAGCTGCCTAGAGTTTGGCAGGTCAAATCCCATCAGGCTCAAGGTTGACTCAGTCTTCCATCCTTCCAAGGTGGGTAAAATGTGGACCCAAATTATTGGGGGCAATATGCTGACTCTGTAAACCACTTAGAGAGGGCTGTAAAGCTATAAAGCGGGATATAAATCTAAGTGCGATTGCTATTATGTTGTAACTTTAAACTGTCACTGAATGAATAGTTGTAAGTTGACCTGCTGTATATTAGCAATTTGGTTGACCATTTATCCAGTTTAAAAAGATCCTTCGAGAGATCTTTACAATCACTTTGTAACATAGAAGTAAGATAACTGAAATTAATTTCAATCTGGATACAATATATGTATATTTAGTATGAATATTGCTTTTGAAATGAAGTAAACCAGCTTCTTTACCTGAATATCCCATGAAAGGAGTCCAGTTTCTACATCCTGGTCTGTTGGATGAGACAGGTGTTTTCCGTACTCTAGAAATCTTTATATCCTTGGTGGAAGAAGGGCTTGTCATATTTACTGTACTAATGTTTTCTGCATAAGAACTCTTATCTCCAAAATATGAATCTAATAAAAATAAAAATTTCCTTTGAAAGCACTTAATATAAAGTGGTAGCATTTCTTTATTTTTGAGACATTTATTTGAAACACTAGTAATAAAACATTTAATTCTTTTAAAGAAGTTTTTTGGAAATTTGGTGCCTGTGAGTGCCATAGCATTTCCACCCTAAGATGCTCTGGGATATCCAACATTAAAATATGATATATATCTTAAATATAGTATAAATTGAAACTCATCTACCTTTCATTAGAGTTCTAAACTTTTCAAGATAATTTTTTCCTACATTTTAAAAAAATGGGGACACCTATGATACTGCAGAAAACTAGATAATGATACTTTCAGATTACTGACACCCACATTGGAGATAAAATGGAGCCAATCCATTAACCAATCTCTAAGTACTCCTTGTCAAAGTCACAAAGTTCTATTTCCTAAATTACTAGGTTCTGTTCACCTCAGAAAATATTTCCTTTTCAATTACACAGTGGAACAGACATATAAAATTCATAGGTCCATTAATTAAGGAAGAAAATATAGTTTCACTGAACAAATAGAACAAGTTAATAACTTAATCCCATTATTTTCAATAGAACTAAAGTATAACTAATTTAACCTGAATACAATCCAAATTTAGCCTGGAATCTTTAAAAAACAGAAAGCAAAGCCACAAATAGTTTCACCTCCCCTATTAGCCCACTAATACCTCCCCATTTTATATTTTTCAATAATATGTACTTTTCTTTGTTTTGTGGGACAATTCTATGCATGCTTATTTAGACGCGTACCCATATCAAAATAACTTACCTTATGTCCCGCCAGAACTTGAAAATAACATTTAAAGTAGCACAGTATTTAAACAAAATGATTTGGTTGAGATCTGCATATGTGGGATTGATTGGGGTAGATTGCAACAGCGACTCCAAAATATAATGTTACTATATTTTATCTATATCTTTAATTATTGTACATTATTACAACTTTATTTTGGATTGTATTTTATTACTATTTCATCTTAAATCGTATTTTGTCTAGATTTCATTTTAAATAGTATTTTATCAATTTCCATTTTAAGTAGTATTTTATCAAATTTCATTTTGAATTGCTTTTATTAAATTTTAGTAACAAATTGCTGCTGGAACTTTGCACTTTGATATGGCCCAAGGGCTAATCAATAAAGACTTATTATTTAGAAGCTGTGTATGGTTACATTCTTACATTAAGATTACAACTAGATAAGTGACATATATGTGAGAGAAAATATTTCAATTAGCCACAAAAAAGTATGCTAGTAGAATGTACTCATTGGTTATCATCCTATGGACTGGAGCTAGATTTAGAACAGATCCACTAAAAACAAATAAAATAAATAGGTAAGCTAATTTAAACTGCAATAATCAATAGTCAGAAATATACATATTTTTTCTTAGCATCACAAACTATAATGCCTCTTATAAAAATACGTTTTGTATGTGAATCAATAAATATAATGTAATATAACTGAGCAGAATCTTCTTGCTCTCTAACTGCTTAATCATTTGCAAGTTTATTTAGAAAAAAACCAAGCCCCTTTAGAGTTTTAATGTCCTAGTTGAAAAATTAATTTAAATTTCACCATTTATTTTCTACATATCAGATCTATCAGTCAAATTGTGTGTGCATATTTATAATTATAGCCTTAAATTATATGTTTAATAAATTATTTGATATTTAATATGACTTAATTTACCTCAGAATTTTAACCCCATCTAATAGTGTTGAAAGTTGTCCAATTCACTAATTATATATTTTATTCAAGTTTGTAAAAGAATGTTGTTTCCCTTATATAGGACATGTTATCTTAATATGTGAGCTGTATTTATATGTATTAATTATATGTATTAACATGTATCTATATTTACCTATAATTAAAAATAATAGGAAAAGCTTTCTTTGGGATACTTTTACCAAGATAAAATTCATCATTCCAATATTCAGATAAATATTCTGCATTCAAGGGTTAACAAGTCAGATGTGTGATCAAATCAGGGGTCCCCAAACTTGGCAAATATAAGACGCTGGCTGGAGAATTCTAGGAGTTGGTCCACAAGTCTTAAAGTTGCCAAGTTAGGAGACCTCTGGATCAGATCAATATAGAGAGCCAGTAGACTGTATTTAAAAAGTGGAATTGCCACAAAAGAGAGCCAAGCCTGTGAGCCACCTCACAGGGCTGTTCTGGAAAAAAAAAGGAGGGGAAACTAAACATAACTCTGAGCAACTGACCGAAAGGAAGGATGTGAATAAAATAAAATGCTTAATAGCCAGACTCATCAGAAAAAGCTAAAAACCTGACTGGAGGCCTTTGGACCAATGACTCTCTCAGCCAACCCTTCTCATATGGAGAAAATAGGAGGGAGGACTATTACGTATGTCTGCCAAATTGAGTTACAGTTAGTCCTCCACTTACAACCACAGTTTAGCCTAAAATTATTGTTTTAAGCGAGATATTTGTTAAGTGAGTTTTGCCCATTTCATGACCTTTCTTGATTTGGTTGTTAATTGAATCACTGAAGTTGATAAGTTTATAAATCAACTGTTGAGTGTATCTGGCTTCCCCATTTGACTTTGCTTATCAGAAGGTCGCAAAAGGGGATCACATGGCCTTTTGGGACACAGCCAAAGGTCATAAATATGAGTAAGTTGCCAAGCATTTGAATTTTGATCACACGATCATGGGGATGCTGCAAAAATGCTAATTGTGAAAAAAACAATTGTCACTTTTTTCAGTGCCATTGTAACTTTGAACAGTCACTAAACAAACTGTTTTAAGTCGAGGACTACCTGTACTAATGAAGTGACAAAAGTGGGATAAAAGTATAATAATTGAATAAATAATTAAAGTTTTAAATAATTGAAGTTTTGCAGTTTTGCCCATTCAAGAACTGGGTAGCTTGTTACAAAAAGACTTAAAACTTTGAGAATCAGTTGCTGCTAATGCTTCCCATTCACTTATTAGAGAAGCCTTGAAAGGCGAGTTGGGGACTGGTTTCCGCCCAGAAGAGAGCGTTATTTTCACTATTTCGGGAGCTGCGATCGGATTTTTACCTTCCAACCCTCTCGGAGGAAAGATCGCGNGATCGGATTTTTACCTTCCAACCCTCTCGGAGGGAAGATCGCGGCGCCATTGGACCCCCTCGTGGCCGTTTTCCGCGGCTGGGGGTGAGAGGGCTCGTCAGTTAAGCCCGGCGTCTCTTGAAGACCGAATTGGTAACGGGGTTGACGCTCGGGGCCCGAAGAAGACGAGCAGCGGCCCGAATAAGAGGCGGAAGCAGCACTTCCTTCCTCCATGATCTACTTGATTCGAGGATCGCCTCTAGGAAACTCCAGTCCGAGACAGTTTGAAGAAGCCTTCCGCCCAGTTTGCCTCAGAAGTCAGCCCGTGCCTCCGCTGTGCAGAATGGAGAAAGCGGACTGTACTATTTCAAACAGCATAGAGGGGTAATAAATAATTCTCACCCGAGTTTCCTCAACCTTGGGAGAGGAACTTTCTTGCACAGGTGAACATTTGAGAGTATGATTTAAGTATGCCCCCCTCCTTCTTAACATTTTCAGCCGTTGTCTCAAAATTGAACAACCCACCAGAAAAGAACACCTTTAACTGTGGAGGGTTTAGCGGGACTGCTTTTCTGACAAATCTTTTTTGACAATCTATTGGGTTGTCCAAACGTGATGCAACGTGTCACCACTTTCAGATGATGGGAACCGTAATCCAGTTTACACAGGACCTTTGGTTAAGCCGTTAAGGAATACTAGCCCAGTTGTACATTTAAAATGTACTTTTAAAAAAGGCACTTCCGAAGCAATTAACATTGCAGAGTTCATTTGTAGCAAGAATGCAAGGGAAATGATAGTAATAGCACTTAAACTTCAATCATTTTAGATTGTTTCGTCCAGAGTAAGGCCCCGTCGCGCTGTCAGTAGCCTTAGCATTACTGGGGATGAAGATTGCATATTTTTGTTTCTAATTATTGCTTATAACTGCAGGCTAATCTAATCCAGAAAGATGTGGATAAAATTAAAGAGAGGGAAAATCTTTCCAAATACATTTGATAAAAAAACTGAAATTTAACAATGCAGCAATTGCAAATTGACTGATAATGGAGAATGAATACATTTTCTTCAGTACAAATGGTGGTACAGGTTTCCTGATATTCTTTGAAGCCAGTTTAGCAGCAATGTATTTTACTAGTACCAGAAATTGATTTTCAAGCACATTAAAAATATACAATATTTATAGGATCATCAATTCAGAAAATGGACATATTTGCATGACACATTCTTGTTTGACCATATAACCTAATAAAATTCAGTTTAATTGAAATCAGCCATCTTGGTTGGTGTTTAGGCCACACTTTAAGTAACTTTGTATAGTTCTTTAAAAATTAAAATTACAGAAATTGAGTGACTACTGCAGAAAAGATTGAAGATGGTTTTGTTTTTTAGCACCATTTTACTTTCTTCTTCCATATGGCAAGAATGAAAAAACAGAAGAGATTGTATGGTTGGGGCTGGTATAATTTGTAGCCATTTTAATATTCCATCTATGTCCACAGACTAAAAGCAAATGATAATAGTCCATTTGTAAAGATCAGAATTGACATAGAGCTGAATATTTAATTCTGCAGCTGCACATGGCGCAAGTCCAGAATTCAGCATCCCACAAATCCACTTCATCTTGCTGTGCTTTCAGCTATTGGGAAAAAAGTTACCAAATGAAAATATATAGCTAGTGCTTCATTTACAGTATTTGGGACTGGAATTACTGTCACTAAGTAATGTGGTTGCAAATATGATGTCCTATGACCATGCTACTTACCAATGGCAATTCTGGTTGCCATAATCTCACATGACCATAACTTCAGATTTTCTGTTGGCTTTGCTTGTCAGAAGGTAGCAGGGAATGTTGGAAATCATATTCAAGTGACTATGACTTGCTGTAACATAATCATGAATACAGCACCAAGTCCAGATTGTGATCACATGTCTGTGGATACACTGCAGTCGCCAGAAAGCTGAGAACTGCTCAAAACTACTTGTTTAGCGATTATTTTGGATTGTTGCTCAACAAGTATTGTATAACCAGAAGACCCACTTGTACAATTCAGCTTTTACATAATAATAACTCTGGTTTAATAATTATTTTTTCTAGGTCTCATGTGCATGAGTCATATGGAGCATAAAGGCTGGAACCTAAATATTTGATTTAAAAAAAAAACCTTGTGAGACACTTTTTTGAAAACAGAAATGCAACAAAAATGCAAGCCTGAAACCTTCTCACCTCCAATGGACTGTGGACAAATTCTTCTATAATTACAATTAACTTTAATCTGTTTTAAGCAAAACATATTTATTTATACTTCAATTTCAGTCAACTTACAAATACAGTTATGACGTGTGAGAGATATTTCTAGAGTTCTAATGGAAACAAGTATTTTCTCTTGCAGAAAACAATCTTATACAACTTTATTCTTGAATATATACAATTATTCCAAGTCTACTAAAATTGGGATTCAAGCCACATCGTACAATAAATATTTTAGAGCAAAGAAAATAAGTTGTAGAATTCAGCAAGGCCATTAGTTAAAACCAAGTTACATTATAATTGTATTATTAGCTTTCATTAAATAATGTCTTTAATAGAGAGTAACTATTTGGATACCATTGTATTACTTCTATTATGGTTTGACAAATAAATAAAACTGGATTTAATCATCGCATATCCTGAAGGGGAAATTCAAGTGCATGAAGTGTCACTGGCAAAATAAACAAGTAAATTTTATTAATAGAAGGAATACCTAGGACAATTTCCTATCTAGTACTTGTTGCTTATCACCCAGATGGATGAATGATTGTATCATAATCATAATTCAAGTATTTATCTACTGCACCTAACACAGTATGTTATTTTCAAAGTGAAGCAGCACTGGAGGCAAAATACTTAAATACATACATCTGTTACTGAAAACCTCAAGTACATGTCACTCTGTTCATTTACTTTGTTTATGGTAACATGTACAAAATGATAGTGCTTACAGTAAAGTGGCAATTTATAATGTAAACACATTTAGAAATGCCTTGATGGAAAACATTAAAGCTGCTGATTAAAGTATTTTATACATACTGTAACCTAGCTAATAAGTTCAGGCTGTACATTTATTCTTTGAAGGACCTCTTCAGGCATACAAAACACAGGATTTACAGGCTTAATTTGTTCTTCACCCAGTAATGAGAGTCCAGCAATTCCAAACAAGGTGTGAAATGGATCCACCTAGAATATATCAAGGTATATTTATTGAAAACATTACTTTCCATGGGATAATATATTTTAAAAGATTAGGCAGTTTTCTGTGTGAAGTAAATTTGAAGATTCAAATTAAAAACAGTGGAGATACACATTTTATTAACTAATTATTTTTAGAATACCAGGAAAAGCTTGAAGTATTTTAACTAAAGGAAATGCAAACAAATTAGCCAGAATACAATATATCAATAATACTGTAGCGTCTTTTAAAATTCCGAAGTATATACTTTAAAATGTAGAGGAAAAGAAACAGGGCACCTCCATTTGTGGAATGATGCTAAAATTCAGAAAAGTCTATACATGCAACAGGTTGAAATTACAATATTCTCATCTGACGGTAGGGACTATCTTCATCATTTGTCAATTTATTCATTGCCTCTGAACTTCAAATTCAATGCAGCTAAATGAATAGGTTCTTAGATTGGTAGGAGCACTTTTTAACATTAAGAGCATAGGTATGTTTCATGTATGATATACCTTGGTTTTGGCACTGACTGTAACTTTAGGCACAGGTTGTAAGTTCCATTTTTCAGCACCATTGTAAGCTTTGAATGCTTGCTGAACAAATGGTTGTAAGTCGAGAACTATTTGTAGTTTGTTTTGAGCTTGGAATGAAATATATTTTCCATTTCATGTATAATTTTAATATGTGGCTCTAGGGCTTAGCCATTCCAAAATGTCAATGTTAACAAAATACTATTCCTTGCTACATATGTACTCCAAAAGGAGATTTATTATCATGAAACATATTACACTTTTTCTGGTCAGGAAGATGTACTTCTATACTAAATGTGAAGTTAAATTGATCAGTTTTACTAATCTAAGAAGGGCTCCACATATTTTTGACAATATATTTACTTATAGTTTAGTGGTTTTCCTTGCACTATCCCTACTTCTCATTCTGTATTAAAATAATATCTAAAGTCAGATTGCGATAAAATCTTGGCAAGGAATAAAGGTGATATCTACTGGCATTTATTGAAAGCCTTTGTGGTACATCTTCAAGAGACATTTTACTCAGAAGGTTTATTCCTTTAACTGGTTCAAGATTTCCAAAACATTTTATTAGCTATATCCTTGATTCTGGTAACAAATTTCCCTCTTAATAACTACTTATGATTAGAAACAAAATATCATCATAAAGTTATCTTCAGATCATCCACTAAAGTGGAACTAATCTAATTTGAAAAGAAAAATCCTTTAATGAACACCACCATTTGTTATAGATTTCTAGATAATATGAAATAAATGCACATGTGTTTCTAAGCATAAATACTGCTATGATTTAGTAAAATCAAAACTGTTTGAGACTACTTGCCATATCTCCCGGTCTGTCAGCAAATCCTCCTGTTTCCTCATCCTGGCAAGCCAAGATAAAATTGCATAATTTCTGTCTGTCAATCCAGTGCAACCTGCCAATTATCTTCAGGGATGCTAATACCCACCATGAATAACAAACATCTGGTAACTGCCAAATGAAATGACAGCAGAGTATGTTAAGGCAATTGTGATTGTTAAGAGCAAGAATAATGTGATTTAAGTCAAAATAAGATATTTTTCCTGAATAAAAATTAAAAAAGACATGGGAAGTCTGTTCCTTCTATCACTGAGCAGAAAAATTTGGAGTCTTTTTTTAAAACTAAACATGCACAATTAAATTAAGCTGTACAAAGTTTACCTAAAATTACATTATGCTTGCTATATTAACTTTTTGAGAAATCTTCCATGCAATATTGACCTATGTTTATTATATCCATAGCTAACAAGATGAATGATTAAAAATACAGATTAAAACAAAATCTTCAAAAGCATATCATAAATTTACAGTAAATCTTGAAATGTTCTTACAGCCTTACTTTTCTAAATGGTTAAATAGAATTACAATGACTATGTTTGAATGAAGTCATAATGCAGTTGCTTTGCAGCTTAGTTCTTTGTGTAATTCAGCCTTTGTTTTAAATAGTACTTTTATGTCTTAAGAGAAAGGATTTTATTGTGGTATCTGAATGCATTAAAATACATATGCATGGACTTGCAATTTCTTAAAATGTATGGATTAGATTGTTTCTGTTTTACTAATAAAAGTATATAAAGAAACAGGATACTAAATTCAAAAAATATAAAGGGATTTCTACACAAGGTAATTAAATTAATGGAAGTATAATAAACCAATACATAGTATTAGTAAGATATGGGGAAACTCTACCACTTCAGTTTAGTCATAGCACATTGATAAGGTAGACCAGTAAGCTTTTTAATGTCTTGACAAATTTGATACTGTGTTTCACTGAAAATAAGACTTTTCTTTTGACTCCCGAAAAAACAGCTAGGGTTTCTTTTCAGAAGGGTCTAATGATTGGCTCACTTCACGGTAGTGGCACTGACAGCCCCATCCAGCAGCCTGCTGCTGGCCCACTTCTATAGCCACTTGCTGCCACTCATATGCATCAGTCCTGGACTCTATTTTGCCATCAGAGCCTTCCGGAAAGCCCTCTGCAGCTGTGAAACGAGCTCAGAATTGACACACATAACCCCTGGCTTCCATTTCGCCTTCAGAGGTCTTCTGGAAAGTCTTCTGCAAACGATAAGAGAGCTTCAGATTTGGAACTGTTATTGATTGCAGAAGGCCTCTGAAGGTGAAACGGAAGCCAGGGGGCGCTGCACGTGTCAATTCAGAGTCCCTTTCACAGCTGCAGAGAGCTTTCTGGAAGGCTTTGATGGCAAAACAGAGGCTGTGGGTGCCACACATTTCCGTCTGAAGCTCGCTTCACAGCTGCAGAGGGCTTTCTGGAAGACTCTGATGACGGAAAGGAAGGCTGGGGGTAAGTGGTGCCAAGCGGCCGCAGAAGGCAAGGCAGGTGTCAGGGTGTGGGAGGTCTGGTAAGTAGGGTGGCTCCACCCCCCCATAGCTTACTTTTTAATCTGTGTGCCTCATCCCACCCCCGCTTGAGTGGGGTATTAATTAGGGCTAATTTTGGGGATAGGGCTTAATTAGAGCGCATGAATTTAAAAAACATGATGGGTCTTCTTTTCAGGGTGGGTCTTGTTTTAGGGGAAACAAGACCCCACCCTATTACATGAAGGAATAGTTTATCAGTCAAATCTACTCCCAAAACCATTGTATAAATATACCATCCAAGCATTGCCTCATGGTGTTTTCCAAATGATGAAGGCAGGAGAAAATGACTTTAGTGCTATTCCTTTATTATGGTGAATGTCTACAACAGGAGTGTCAAACCTGAGTTGTCACGTAACATATCACAACTTCCCCTGCCTTTGCCAAATTGGGTGTGGGCATGGCCAGCGTGTAACACATCTGTCCTGTAAGGCTACAAGTTTGATAACCCTGGTCTAGAATAAACCCAATGCTGCTTGGTAGTTTTTATGTTGTGTACACCTGATCTAGAGTTATTTGCAAATGCATAAAGAAAATAACCACCTCTATTGAATCAAGAATCCTTGCTGAAAATAGAAAGTGTTAATGGAAGTATCAATGAATTCCAAATGTTGTCTTACAACAATAGTACACATGGCTAGAACCAGTCAGTCATTTTTTACAAAATTCTGCTTCCTTCCAAATTATGGAATTCTGAAAAACAAAATGTGGGAAAATTATACCTTTTCTGGTCTTCCATTAAGGCCACCAGATGGCAATTGACGTTCACAAAGCCACCATCCTAGAAGATCAGCATTTATTTGGTGTAACTGGCCAGTTATAGCCAGAAATCCTGTGCAACAATAGATCTAAAATTACAGATATAAAGTTCACATCTATTTTAGAAAGATATTCAGAAAAAAACAAGAAAAATACAATGTGGGATATCAATTATTTATATAATAAATGCGACAAATTAAATCTCTCAACTTTTATCTTTCATACTTGCAATTAAGTATTTAAAGTATGTAACTAATTTAACCTAGTAACATTTAAAAATTGATCGTGATGCACAGGGTCAATGGATGCTATTAGCGATATCCTTACTTTTCTTCTTAGATTTTCCTTACCCGGGTTTTTGATAAAATTATGCAGAAGGATTTAATATGTTTAATATTTAGGGGATTCATATTTTAAAAAACCTTAAAATCAAAGACAATTTGGCAAGTTATTTTATTACTAAGCTTTAATTACAATTTACCTGTCCTGCATGCGATTCAGATCCTGGTCTACAACCAAATCCTCCATCAAAATTCATACAAGATAACACAAAATCTATTGCTTTGTCCATATCAATTGCATCCAACTTTCCCTGAAAAGCAGAAAATTGAAAATTACTTCTTTGGCAAAACTCAACTAAGCATTGTTGTTTACTCAGCTTGGCAGAGGAAAATACAACTTTTTTTGCAGAATACAATAGAGGTGCTCCTTCTGCAATGACTTTCTACTCACTTTGACACATCTAATGTTAAGAGAAATATTTAAAAGTCAGTGCAGTTAATTTCCATTATTGACTGCTCAACAATTTAGCAAATTCATAATTTCCAGTGTCTGAATGAACAAGGAGCTCCGAATGCATAGAACATAGCATTTGTCAAAACTAACAAACATCAACAAAGGACTAAAGACATCTACCGAATATGATGGGTTTTTTGGTGGTAGAAAGATAGCATTTTTAATTTATTATACTTTATTCTTTTTCCTGTAATCTGGCAATACCAATTTCAAACTTGGAATCTTTTAATTTAATTTTTGAGCTTTAATTCCTGGAATTGCCAGATAATCTGGTTAATACTAGTTTTCCACTCTAGGAATAAACATTTTAAATATTACATTCCAAATATCATCCTGGGAAGCTTTTTAAAGTCCAATAAAATAAAATACAGAATATTAGAAAACATATCTTGACCATTTGAGTATATATATATTTCAAAGGACTTACCAGAAGGGCTAAGGTTGCTACTGCACAAAATGAAAACCTAGTATCAATTTCTCCTAGAGGAAGAAATAAAAGTAGCTTATATACAAGACATGAAACAAGTTTATAAAATTGAATTAAGTTCAGAAATCCAAAAGAAAAACAAGTATGTATTAATTCAAGGAAAAACAAAGACATCATAGACAAGGTTAGCTTGTTTATATAAATATTCCCAAATAAGATAAAAACATTTTAAGAAACTATTGTATTTAAAAGTAAATATATTAACAAATTAAAAATTCAATAGTATATACACACATGCCTATTGAAACACAAGTCTTACTGTTGTTAAATTTACATAGAAATGCACAACCAAAGTATATTTTCACAATAAGACTGCCAAAATTTGTGCTTTTGCAAAAAATTGTAATTATTAGTATTAAGCAATATTTCTCAGATCTCAGAGTAATTCTAGAGCTAAAATGGTGATATACATCACATTTAGAATCAGATGTATATAAAATCTCATCATAGATCTAAGTAACTACAGAAAAAAGTGGAAATACCACCATATATCCTCTTGAATTATGATTTTAAATCTTTCATCAGATAATGTAAATCAATATACTTTAAGTTACCCCAAATGTCTCCAGCAAATGATCCATCTTCCTTCTGTAAGCTTTTTACATAATTAACAATCTTATTTACATCAACAACATCCAAACTGTCATATAGTGTTAGAATCTGGAAAACAAAACCAATCATTAAAAGTTTAGAAGATAAAAATACATGAGAACATAAGTTATATATTTGAAAACAATTCAAAACTATTTTAATTAGAATTTTATTTTATTTCACTGGTCTGAAATATACAAAAAATCCAATCTTATTTTCTCTATTTTTCTACCTCCAATATAAAGTATTTCTACCTCCAATATAAAGTATTTAAAGGTACATTAAATTTTAAGAGTTTCCAATTATATCCAAAATATGGTGAGTTATAACCTATATTTAATTTCACTTAAGACTTAAATGAATCAACAGAAAGTTAGGCATGACTAACAAGACTGTTTTCCATGATGTTAGGCATGACTTAGGATCCAACCTAAGTTGTATTTTTAATTAAAAAAGCAAGTATGTCATAAATAATTCCAAGCTACTTAAATAACTGATATGCAAATATTATTTTTTCAAACTACCTACTGTAATTCTTTCCACTAATAAAATCTTTTTAATCTAAGGGAATTCAAAGAATACTACAAACATTTATTCAATTATCATGCATTTATTTTAATTATAGTTAACAGTTTGTATGATGAAATTACTACTCCATGTTTTAGGCATGTGTAGGTGTGCAATAATTAGAATGTAAAATAAATAAATTTAACAAACTTACAATAATTTTTGAAACAGAATAGACAAGAAGCATCTATATTTCTTCTACTTTTCCTTATGCTAATTTGGGATTTGATCACTGCAGCTCCCATCTGATTAACTTAATAAAAGGCAGGTGATTTAATATGTCTTGTATGTACTTTACTATAGTTTGTGTTGGTTAATATGATGTGAGCTACAATCTGGAAGGCAGATGATTTATTTATCCAAGTCATAGATATTCTGGGATTTTGAATTAAGATTCAAGAATTAAGTTGCTCTGGCAAAATCCAGAAATCTAATACATAATTTAAAAAAAAATTCTCAGGTCTCAGAGTAATTCTAGAGCTGAGTGTAAACCATATCAACTGCAGATTCAGATAAACCTCATTCCATCACTGACCCAAGAAGCTATAAAGCTTTGTGTTAAAAGCATCAGTATTAGTTATAGGAAGTTACTTAAACTTGCCAAAGTTGGTTTGGGTGAAATATCATTATTATGATTGGTCCAGGGTTATGTTGTATAACATGGGTTGTTATACAAATCCAATCAAACATTCAACTGTACTTTACATTTCTCCAGTTTAAAAACTTAAGACAAAAAATAAGCTAAACCATTTATTTTAGTTTGTAAAAAAAAAAAGGTGCATTATTTTTTTAGTCAACAATGAATGCTGAATCTAAAGAAAACTCAGTAAATGTAAGGATTTTTTTTTTAAAGAAAATCGTATCTTGGAGCCTAGAAAACAATTCACTTAGACATTAACACTATGGATATACCATTAGTGAATCTTTATAAATAACATATATGCTTACCTGAACAGCACTTAACGTATATAAAAGATGAGGATCATGGCCTATACTGGCACTTATGCCACCACATTCATGTTGGCATGATTTGATAAATGCTAAAATTTCTTCTTTGTTCATTCGATGAAGCTGCCCCATGAGATCCATTACTGTCAATCCCCAATAGACGCCACTCATTCTTAAATATTCTGACATGCAGTATTCCTGAAATAAGTATCACATTTATATTAGTTTCTAAGCTAAAGAATATAAAGAAATAATGAATGTAAAAGATAGCATGACTATTTATTTAAATGATTAGGGAAAGAATTCCCAACATAGGAACTTTTATTTTACTATACATACACTGAGGATTTGTTAAATCTACAAGTATAGAAGAGCCTAAAACAAGTATGATGTCATTCAGGTACAGAAATGTCTGAGATGAGTTGTTCCAGGCATGGAACAAATTTGCACATAGAATATCTTGCAAATTGCTAAAAGTTCCCAATTATTTGTTGGGAACTTTTATATATTTTTATATATTCATATATACTTTATATACTCATTCACTAAACTAACAATTGTGTACATATAATTTCTTAAAGCTGACAATTGTTAAATGCTAAGTACTGGTAATCTATCTCATAGTGCCATTTGTATAATCATCCCATCTTTCCTTCCTCAGCCATCACCCATCCTATCCTATTTAAATCTACATCAGCATCTCCATGCATCTGGTTAAATGAGCTGTGGTTCCTCAAAGCTTATGCCCTTTAATAAAATCTGTTAACATAGAAAGGTGCTACCAGATTTTGGCTATCATGGATTAATATTGCCTATAATTAACCATTTTAATTGGCTAAAGTAGCATATTACTTTGTTCCAAATTTTTAAGCAAAGAACATTTTGAAAACCAGAAATAAGTATTTAACATAAAAATATGTTCAATTAATTTAAAAATAGATTTTTTTAGGTCTCAGTATCATTCTAAAGACTTCTACAGCTCTGAAGTCAGATAATACATGCCAGATTACATCATTGACCTAAAGAAACTATCTGCAATGTTTATGAGAGTTGCCTCATAGAGTAGATGTGCACCATACAAAAATTAACATTAAATAATGAAGAAAACCTCTTCTATATTCCTTCTATGGAGAGCTAAATAAATATTATTTAACATATACTCACATAATCATCTTTCTTCGTTCCATAAGCAGCTATGTAGTCTGCATGTTTTTCTAACAGTAATGTTGATGGAGCATCATTTTTTATTATGACATCTTTTTGTGGTGTTCCCTTAAAAATGTTATGGTAAAACTTATCAAAAAACTGTTACAATCAAATTACACAACAGTTTCCCAACTTATGTTCAAACAATGAATTACATATATTTATTATAATTAGTAAACTAAATTTTAAAATGCTAACATTAATAGAAGTAAAAAAAATCTGGATACAATAATAATGTAAATTTTACTGTACATATTTTCCTACAGGCAGAAAAAAATAAATTTTCTCTTTAGCCATTTATCAACATTAGTAAAAAGATACATATTACATAAATCTGTCAGCAACAGAGAACTATACCATGTTCATAAAGGTTAAACTGTTTTTCCCAAGATGGCCACCTAGTTAATGAATGAGTAGATGTGATTGACCATTGGTTGCTTCTTTTACTTTTTTAAAATTTACTATCTTACAGTTATTTTTTTCTCACGGGACATACATTTTAGTTATCTCATTCTAGTTCTTTCTCTTGATGTTATTTGTCCCATGGTAAACTCTTTGACTCTTGCCATTTTAAATTTTGAAGTGAAGCACATGGCATTCCACTTTTCCCTTAACGATTTTGTGGGTGAAGAGACTAAAAAACAACAACGTGCCCAGCAAATCGAAAAGTTTAGGATTTAATTCGCAGATCGCCCAGACTTTTCTTTTTAAACCAGAACAAAAAGGGTTATCAAAGCAATTGCTTAAACTACACTCTCCGTTTTGGCTTTTGCACAACCTGAACAGTCACATCCTCCCCCACCCTCTCTCTATATACAAAGAGAAAATCCCTGCCCTATAAACATCGTGTACTCACCGAGCAAGAAATTAAGGGAAGTTGCCAAGGTACCTCGCAAATAGCTAGGGTCTACCACTTGTGGACTATAAAGGAAAGCGCGCAGCATTTTCGGTTTAATCATGAACTGTTACGGTGATGGATAGCCTTTTTCAGCAGATTATGTGGGAGGGGGGGGAAATGGCCCCTGGGAAAACGGGATGCTGAGAAACGTGGCTCCCCGAAGCAGCCGTGACCAATTTATCGCTCGCCAGCAAATACAAATCCCGCGAAAAGGGCTAGTTTTCCCACCCCCAAGCTGCTTCCCCCTTCCTACCATCTCGGCCTCGGCCTCAGCCTCAACCCTTCGCGGAATGGCCAACGGGCCTAACAAAGGGGGCTCCGCCGACTATTTTCCCTCCCGGAGGAAAGCAACAGAGGGGTGGGGGGAGGAGAGAAAGAGGCGGCAGGAGCAGCGAGGGCGCGAAAAGCGACAAGAGCGGGAAAAGGAAGTGGACACTCACCATAATGGTACATCGGCGAGCGCTGCTCACGTGATTCCCATACGCATGCGCATCACTCACCGGAAAAAAAAAAACAAGAAAAAAGAAGTCGGTTTCCGTCCGGTGTTCCGAATGGATCCGGTGGAGCTGGCGAAGAAGTTCCTGTACAGAGAAAACTTTTGTTTCCGCGGCGTTGTTTCCATTTTTATTGTATTATTATTCTTTTTAATCAACAGCTGTACGGCGAAAGCTACTTATTGAAGCAGAGGAAGGATTTTGGTGCTTGTCTCTATTGAAAGAAATTATTCCGAGACGTTCTTTTTAATACGGGGGAACACTAAATTGGGGGGCGTTATCAATTTCATTTAATCATCTTATCCGGTTTCTATATTTATAGAAAGTAGAGATTGGTAGTGGAGGGGTGGGGTTCGTGCCTTCTTGGCAGAGGATCGACTTAACGACTGTAATCAAGCCCAAAATTTCTGGGAAATTGAGTCATTTGTTAGGTGCACGTTGTCCCTTTTAACCACTTTTCTTGACAGTTAAGTGCAGTTATTAAGTTAATAACAGGGTGGTTAAGTAAATCTGGCTTCCCAGTTGACTGTTTATCAAAAGGTCACAAAATTACATGATCCCAGGAAATTGCAACTATCATAAATATGAACAAGTTGCCAAGCATCTGAAGTTTGATTATGATATCATGGGGATACTGCAACAGTTGGAAGAGTGAAAAACAGTCGTGCCACTTTTTTCAGTTGTTTTAACTTTGAATGGTTACTGAATGAACTGTTGTAAATCAAGGACTACTCTTTACTTGCTTTTGCTCTATTCCTGATTCCCACCTCCTCACCTTTGTGGTTTTAAGGTTGAATCATGCAAGGTCATTTTCTTAAAATGCCAAAAGGAAATAAAAGTGATATTACTTATATAATTTAAAATTTGTTCTCCACAGAAATCTTACAATTAGAAAAGCAAATTAAACAAGAGGATTCAAAGGCAGACTTGTTCATTTATTGAAGAAAATTATCCAAAGGTATATATATTTCTGTGTGGCAAAAGTATATAAATCTCACCCTCATTTGATGGTGAAATTAGTCAAGTGTTTCAATGGGATGGTAATGAGGTGTGAGTGTGAGAGGTCCTGCCTTAGTTCAAGAGTAGATTCAGGTTCTTCACTACCAAAATTAGATCTTCATGACAGGTATACATAATTGTGTCACAGCTGGAAGAAAGATTTCTGAGGATCTATGAAAAATAGCTGCTGACACTCATAGGCCTAGGAATTGGACTCCACCACTACTATTAGGCAGACTGAGTACACAGGGAGGACATTCAAAACCATTGTTATCCTCTCTACCATACCTTCATCCTATTCTGGAAAGGGGGAAAAGTATGTCATCTGAAAATCAGTCTCCATTCCTTACTTTGGCTCCATGTCAAAGTCTGCAGTGTTGCTGCCTTCACAATAGTAGTTATTGCATCTATTGGAGTACCCATGATGGCTTCATTGACAGGCAGGTAGGGAAACATAACAATCTGTGCTTAGCCTTGGCACTTCACAGATCTAGGTAATAATAAGTGTTGTCTACTGTTTTCTGATTTAAAAAAAGAGGTATTCCACAAGGTTCACATTCCCCAGATTGAACCCCTACCAAGGGGAGGAAAAGCTGTACAAAAGAGGTATAGCTCTTCAGCAGCAACATTTACTTTGTCCTCACTGTTAAGAATGTAAGTCACCTAACAGTTGAGTTGGAAAATATATAAACCAGGATAGACATTTTAATACTCTCTTTAAGGGAATGCTAAAATGGTAATTGGGTGTGATTCTTCAAACTGCCTTAAAATGGAGCCAGAAACCTGGGTTGCTCTGTTTCCAAGTATTGCCATTCTTACATTTTCCTATTGACTGTTACTGATCATCATTAGTCTTGGATTTGATGTAAGTCTGTTACTGAACTGTTTATGATACTGGACTTTGTTATTTGGATTATCGCTGGACTGAAAACTGACTACTTTAACGGTGAATGACTTGGACTGTGTTTGTACTTTGCTTAACTGTTTTACTCGAAGTAAAAACCTACATTTTACTACACAGTGTAGCTGTGTGCTGTTTGTGTGTTATTCTTCACCACTCTCACTATGTCTCCCTGTGTGTGCTCATTCTCCTAACGGAATTACCTCAACACTTATCCCCCTTTGACCAAATGCAACAGATGGGAGATAATTCTGCACAAAAATGTTCAGTCAGGAGGTTTTCCGGCATTTTCCAAAAGAAAATGGCAATCTTCTTCCAAATAATCTTAATCCAGCATAGATTGCTGTGCTAATGTCCTCAATGAACAGTAAACAGGCTAGAGGTAAAGAGGCTATATAAGTAAAAACTTTCAGTGCTTGTATAGCTCTGCAAACATAACTTAAGCATCTTCCTGTTATAAATCTAATGTTATTTTAACAGATTTTCACTGGTATGATGGAGGCTTCTCAAAAATAAATGAGGACCCTAGGGGTTGTGAAGGGTGGGAGAAGAGAGGAAAAAAAGAACATCAGCAAATAATGTTTTATTGGGGAAATAAAATCAAGCCCAAATACATTTTTTTAAACTTTTCCATATGGTATTTGCTAAACTTTGGGAGCAGTACCAAAGTAACTATATACATCCATTATAATAAAAAAGGTCACATTGAAGCATATAGAATTTTGGTTTATTAGTAATTTGAAATGACAGCTCATAAGAATACTGTAAATATAAAACTGGGAAAAATTGCATTGCATGACTATCATATTTGATACATTTATCATGTCCTCATAACAGCAATTGTGAAAGGAATTTTGCATTCTCAAGTGATGTGATGTACGGGGGTGCATGAAAGGTGTCAGGAGGGGTTGGTAAAGGTGTACAAAGTGTCATGCAGCTCAAAGGGTGTGCACAGGGTATGGATCAGAGGATAAGTGGCTTATGCGAAGTGAATGCACAGAGGCTGGGAAATTGATAAACACCTCAGCAACTTGTAATTGTCCCTTCCATCTTCTCCATTGGCCTTCTGGGGAAGCCAGCAGGAAAGATTGCTGGCAATCATGATTGTGGGATGCATATCAGCTGACCGTAAGTGTGAACTGATTGTCAAGCACCCAAATTGTAATCACATGACTAGCAGGGTGCTAGGATGACCAAAACTCCAAGAATTGGTTGTAACCACGATTGGTTAAGTGGCATTGTAACTTGGAATTGTTGATTGATCAAAGATCAAAGAATACTTATCAAGGAATACCATAACATTTAAGGTACCATTATCTCTCTTCTTTTACAACACCCTCAAAAATTTATCCTAGAGAGTTGAAGTAGATTCCAAATTGTGGAGCTAAGGCATGGGAAAGGAAAATGGGATAGTTTTGTGGTTTTTTTGCATTTTTCAATAAGGAACTTTCATTAAATTTCATTATGTTCTGCAAAACAAGAATAAGTTCTATATTCTTAATGAATCCAACTCCAGGCAATACAACTAATTTATCTGCAGAAATATTTTTAATGTCAATATGTAATCTGTAGTAATATCGCAATACAGACCGAACAACATCTAATTTACACATGGCTCCCAGACTTCAGTCTGGTATGAAATTCTTCATCTAATTTATGTCAGTGACCTGTTCAACTACAAAAATCCAAGGCACTTTAAATATACTATAGAGACTTCAGAGAACAGAGATATTCATGTCATGATAAAGCTGAACAAAAATGTGAAATCTCTTGAATAGTTCTCGAAATTAAGTGACTGACTTTTTCATGTATTAAGTATTGACAATGCCACTGCTGATGCCATTTTTGTCCAATATTAAAAGTAAAGCATCAGGAAGAAAAAAGCCCAACATTTATAATCAAGCTAATAATGTACATCAGGGACATTCTCAAGCTTTAAACTTGCCAATATGTTCACGAACTATAATTATTCTCTGAATTTGAGCTGTTCCTTCATAAATCTGAAAAGAGATAATACAGTGTTTTGAGTCAATTTAAAATAGGACAAAGATAGACAAAATGTTAATGAAAACAGTACAGCTTAAATTATTGTGGGTAATATATGTAATATATTAGATATATTACATATATAATATGTAAACATAAATGCATAATTGTGATAATAAAACATGAGAAAACTAAAATCTAAATTGAATGGATAGTTCAAAGAGCTACTTTTGATTAAACCTGAACCTAGGGGTACTTAGACTAACGTGCACGCTTAAAACCAAATTTATATGCCTGACAAAAACACGTGCTGGAGTGATAATGCTGGCGTAGGTGTACAAAGAACTTTAATTGAATAAGACAGAAGCAATCGATAATCTTCACAGCCTCTCTCTCTCTTCACATGTTCCGGTTAGTGATCATTTTTGGTGTAATGACCTTGATTGTTGGAATGAATAAGTTGATAAGAAAGGAAGCAGATGTAAAGTAGCTGAGCAGAATTACAAAACACGAAGGAACAATGCAGCATTGGTGTCTTGACTTACTTTGGAGAAACCATTGCCAACTTCCTTTTCTTTAACAAAGGCAGGTAGAAGATGGACATAATGGAAAAATGGCAGCTTACCAAGTCTTTATTCTACACCATTTTGATTGCTAGGCTCCATAAAAGGTGATCATTACTTTGTCCAGAAGATTATTATTTAGTTCTCCTTAAATTGATAATAGGCTATATATAAGTGCTTATATTTCTTAGTATAGATTTTTATCTTTTATTCGGTGTTTTTACACTGTGAGACTTTAAACTGTAATAGTTTTCATAAAGTACCAGAGAAAGTATTCTTGAAATAATCCACCTCAATATAATATTTTTGAGTTTGGTCTTTTTGGGCATTATGAAAATGAATCAGTTGGACTACTGAAAAAAGTTTTGTCAACCTTTATTAACCAATCAATCGATTTGAGAAATTTTCTGAATATTAATGCAACAAATAATAACAGTGTATTAGCCGACAGCAACAATAACCGATTGTTTAAAGAACACTCTTGTTCAAGCAACTTGTACAGAATAGTTCTAAACTTCCACCACAATTGGCCAAAATTTCCATTGTAAGCAAGTGAGCTTTGTCCATTTTATGACCTTTTCTTGCCACAATATAAGTGAGATCGTTGCTGTTCCAGGTAGTAAACATCAGTTGTTAAATGAAATCTGATTTTTCAGGCGCCAGAAGACCCGCTTTCGCCTATTATTCCTATGCAGTAGGAGCGAGTTTCGCATGCGCAGAGCTAGGACGATTTGGACTCTGTTGTCAAGAGTCTATTTGACGCGCAACGCCACTTGGGAGCATTTTTAGTAGCGATGAGCTTTATCCCAGTGCACACCTCCCGGCGTATCACCAACCTTCAGACAACCTTCGACTGCCTTCGGGCAGACGGGGCTCGTCAACCTTGTAGGTAGCCATCTAGGGAACGAAAAAACACCTGATTAACAACCCCCGCTGCCTTGTGGATCACCTGCACACACGGAAAGTCTGGGGGGTAAACCTGAAACAAATCACGGAGTGGGCCCTGTTAGCGGTTGATCTTTTGCACTGCGAAGATCTTCCGGGCAATCTAGCAGCCAAGCAGCGCCAACTGTATCGGCATGCCTTTCCGTTGGATCCCGTCAGCAAGGTTAGAGAGGGGGGTCCGGTGGCGATGCTTGGGCAGTTGCAGGTCCCCCAGATATTCTGCCGAGGCTCGCGTCCGAGAGGTCCACTGTGCCATGCTGCACTCGGCGCAGCTACACACAGAGGAGACAGCAGATACGGGTAAAAGTCTAAGGCATATTGGCGTCAGCTTGGACACCGTTGGGCCTGGTCTCCTTGTCGGTGAGAATTTCTAGGATTCACCCTGGCATACCGCCGCCTCAATGCTGGGCAGCCCCAGTTCGCTAAGGTGCTGGCCCGCCACGGTCGCCTACTTCATGCTGGTGCCTGAGTGTAGGCCAAAAGCCGAATAAACGACTGTATACTTATGCACCAACGAATTACCGAATACTAAGATCAAGCCGCCACTGCTGAAACTGGCAAACATGATGTAGACATAAACCGATTGTCCTGGCCTATCTTTCGAGCCCCAAAAGATTGATAGATTCCAGAAAAACTCGCTATCCCTCAATCGTGAATTGAGCGATATCAAGGCTTGAGCATAGCCGCACTGCAGAGGAGCACGACTCCTGGTGTCTGGCAGTATAAAGGAAAGAGATTAACACCTTCTGGCATGGGACGGAACGCACATGAGCACAAGGCCTCTATGGAGTCGGATTTGCTGTCGCCGAACTCCTCATTAGGAAGCTATGATGAAGCACCGATCCTCAGGCACACCAGCGAATCCTAGAATCACTCCGCTTCAACACCTCATCCGGACCGAACAAACCATCCTCAGCGTCTACGCCCCAACCGCTCTGTTCTGTCAGGTAGACGGCAAAGGACCTGTTCTACACAGGGAACTTGAGACGACGATACGGCAATCCCTGACGAGACGCACCTGTTTCGTACTGTGGTGACTTCAAACGCTCGGAGTAGGGGAGCGGGCCACACATCATCACACGAAGACTCTGCTTTTGAATCAAGTGCTTGTTATGTCGCAGCTTCCACAGTGCGACTGTGAACAGACCATTCTCTGGTTGCCGCAAGAATAACGCCTCCTCCCACATGTGTTTACGATTGAAGCAGAAAGCCCCGGGCCTCGCATCATACAATCGAAACCCGGTTTACCTGAGCTACACGTGAACGCTTGCAGAACCATCAACGACGCCCTGGAAGACTGTCCAACAGAATTAGTGCCACAGTTGAGAGGTGGACACACATCCGTGAGGTACGTTCCCAGACTGCTCTCGAATACTAGCTTTGGCAGAAACAAAAGGAAACAAGAGACGACTGGTTTGAGCAGGTAGCCGGCTGTGATCCGAACCCAGTCATAGACTGTGGAAGCGTGATGCCCGTCTTGCGCCCTACAAGAAGACCTATCCACTCAAGACACATCGCAGCACTCCGTGTGTCCCTGAGCGAATGCACAAAGGGTCTGCTAAGGCGCATGTGCAAATGATTACTTGGCTTAAGTCTCTGCCAGAACATCCAGCATTTCTCCGCGATCTGGGAATGTGAGACAGTGGAATGTATAGGATATGAAAGGCTTACAGGTCCACAGCGCCACATCAGAATTGCCCCATCAAGTCAGACGGAAGCCTAGTCACACTGACCGCCAGCCAACAGAGGAACAGGTGGCGCTGAAGCACTACAGGAACTTTGATCTCGAGAAAGAGCACTGTCACCGACTCAAACACTTGAGGAAAACCCGCCAAGTACTTCCCGAATGGAACGAGGCTGGAAGCCCACCGCACAATGGCAGGAGCTGTAGTTACAAGCCATCGATTCCACTAGCCAAAGGCAGGCGCGCAGGCAGTGACATACATCCCACCTGACAGTAGTGAAGATCTGGCCAAAAGATTGCTCTCTCCTGAGGAACACCTACTAGCCATGAACGTCTTGCTAGCCAATGCTGGGAGGAAGGACTGTACCCAAAAAACTGCGTGACGCCAAACGATTATCACGTTGTACCAAAAACCCAAGAAGGAAAGACAGTGACCTGTAACAACTACCGTGGTATATCTGCTGCTACAGCAACTGTCATGGTAAGCCTACGAATGCGTTCTTCTCAATAGGACTGCAAAATTCTCGCATAATCGTGTCCCACCCAGAGGCACAGTGCGGCTTTAGAGCCCGCAGTATCGACCATCGACATGGTATTTCTCCGTAGACAACCCAGGAGAAATGCCCGTGAGCAGAGACAGCGGCCATTATCTCGAGCCTCTTCATAAGAACCTAACCAAAGCCTTTGACCTTGCTCGTCTAGATGGACTGTTGCCCTCCTCAGCGATTGGATGCCCCCCAAGCTTCCTGAGAATGATCGTGTCCTTTCATGATGACCAATGATATGGAACTCCCAATTGATGGGTCCGTGCTCCTGACCTTTAACCCCAATCCAAAACGCAGTTGTCAAACAGGGCATCGCGTTCTTGCCACTAGACATCTTTGGCAATATTCTTTCTCTACTCCTGCTTCAATATGCATTGACGAAGTACTAGATGACGGCGTATTCACATACGCAACCAGGAAGCAAGTGGGATATCAACATCCGACAGTCCGCCGAGCCAACACGAAAGTATACGAAAGTCCTGCATCAAGAGAATTACTTTTTGCACGATATGCTCAGCCCTTGCTTTGCATAGAAGGAGGCTATGCAGCTGACCTTATTTGACGCTTTGCAGCTGCATGCAACGAGTTTGGCTAATCCATCAGTCTGAAGAAAACAGAGGTAATGTGCCAGGATGTCAGTGGTGCTCCAGAGCATCTCAATTGGCGAAACACACCCTCATAATCGGTAGACAAATCACTATACAGGTTCTAGCCTTAGCGAACATCCTCTCTCGTGACTCTGATTTGAAGCTAGATTGGCGAAGGCCCAGCCAGCAAGCAATATGGCCCGCCTGAAAAAACGAGCTTGGGACAATGTATTGCGACTACCAACACAAGGTGCAATGTCTACTCGGCAGTTGTTTGAGTAACCCTCCTCTATGGCAGTGACAGCCATGGACCACTCTACTATCATCAGGACGCAGAGCTGAATGCCTTTGCACCTTCGTCTGCCTCCGCAGACTCCTTCTAGTCACCTGGAAGATCAGCATAACCGAATTGACGTTCCTTGGCCAGGCAGGTTGGCCAAGCGGTAATGCCTTGCTGACGCAAGGAGACGCCCTGCTGTTTGGTTGGGCCATGTCATCCGCCAAGAGGACGGACACTGTATACCCAAAAGCAGCTTTTTGAGACTTGCAACCGGCACAAGGCATGTACATGGACGCCCCAGCTCTCCGCTACAAGACGATCTGCAAGCTGAAATCTAAGCATGGCAGATTCAACCCTTCAGCTGAGACGCCTGGCCTCAAATCGCCGAAGGTTTGCAGCGAACAGCCAACCAGGAACACATCAAGGCAGCTAGGAAAGATAGAAATATCGATGGCGAGAAAAAACGGTCACACAGAATGCAAAGGATGAAGAGCGGTATCTGCCACACAGACTCAGCGCATTTCATGTCCATTTCCATGGCGCGAACTTTCCATGATCTTCGATGATCGACGGAGTCCAGATCAAAAAAAAAAAGTGGTACTAGGTAGTTTTTCTCATGAATAGGCCACCATGAGACATCATACTCAAATTCCTACTCTGTATAAAACTAGTTCAATTACAAATATTATCATAATGTGAAAATATGTAACAAGTCGAATTGATGAAATCATGGCCATCTGTAATTTAACAAACTGCATTGCTACATTTTATTCTACGAAACCATTATTAAAACACAAAAATATGAATCCATAGCAAAGCAAAACACAGGAAAGAAAATAGTCACCAAGAAATGGTGTTTTTGTAAGGTCAAGAACAGCAATGCTTATATTTTTCTACTTGGAAAATACATCGCAGTGTGCTAGAGCCTTGTAAAGGTGTACCGCTTTTTAATGAGTACCCGATAGTTACCGCAGTATAAAGCCGACCTTTGAGAACGCTTTTTTTTTCCCAATTTCGGGGGTGGCTATATACATGAAAAATGATCGAGCGTTGCTGGGAGCAGCGACTTAGCATCGGCAGGCTTCGAGCGATGAGAGTCTTGGCTCTCATCGCCGCGAAGCCGCGTGCCCGGCGGACACGGCGTGAGAGTCTTGCGCTTTGATGCGGCGAAGCCGCTAACCTGGCGAAACCTTGTCCCGCCGCTTCGCCTGCGCTCCCATCGAGTCTTCCCAGCTGATTGGCGTGGTACAAGCCGGCTGCCCAGGGCAGAAGAAGATAAAGGATGAGTCTTGGCTCTCATCGCGCGAAATGCCCAACTGTCGCCGCGATGGAGAGCCAAGACTCTTCATGCGCGGAAGCCAGCGCAGCTAGGTCGCTGCTCCACCAAGTTGCTGGGCAATCGCCTAATGCTAAAATCGCTGCCTGGCAGCCCTCGCCTGGCCCTTTTGTTGCAGCGCCTCGGCCTGCCCTTTGCAGGCCCATCGGGCCTGGTCCTTAGCAAGCTCTCGCTCAAGTAAATGTGTGCGAAGTCGGGTGTCATTTTTCTCCCTGGATGGACGATGAAGGCCGCAACCTTTTGCGCCCAGCCGCCTTTTCCCTCTGGGCCTTCACATTCTGCGTGTTCAGGGAAGTTCTGCCAAAGGCCGTCCTCCGAGATCTTTCGTGACGGTGAGCCTGACGCGTGAGATGAAGGTTAACACCATGGTATTTTGGGTTGGTCGCTGTCTATGTGCAGAGTGTTTTTGCAAAATTCCTTCAGTGTTGGGCAGTTTTTAAGGGTCGGGCTATATTGCGAGAGGAGTGCGGGGGGGCTTATATGCGAGATCGGCTTATATGCGAGTATATACGGTATATAACATTATGATGGCACTTAAGAAATAACTTTACAAGCGGTCCTTGAATTTGCAACTGACATGATGTCCCATGGTTACTACTTGAGTGCTTTGCAACTGATACACATTTTACAATCATTACTGTGTTTCATAGAACATGATTGCTATTTGAGTTGGACTTCCAACAAGGAGAGTTGGTAGATAAGTGGGCAATAAAACCACAAGTCGTGGTCATGTGGTGTCTTGCTTAGCAACCACAATGGTTTACTTTATGACTGAAATGGAACTGCCATCACAAAACCAACATGGTCATAAGATATTTTGTTTAACAACCACATTGCTTAATGATGGAGTTACCAATCTCAAGTGTAGTCATTAAGTGAGGACTACTTATACTACTGAATATAATAAGATTCCAGCAACTCTAATGGGGCCAGAAGTGAGTACAACAAAGGACATACTATCAGGATTCCAACAATTGCCCTAATTAAATCATGAGCTTCAAGCCAAGCTTCAAAGGAATCCAAAAGATTTATCAGGAGCAACATGTCTGGCACTAACCCGTATGAAGCCAACTCTGAGACATGTAATTTACTGCCACCTATGACCCTGCTTCCCCCCACCACCCCCGGGTGTGTCATAAATCAGATTGCTCCCTCAGACCTTTCCCCATCTCCTTATGGCAACTCGGAAACAGGCATAGGAATGATTTATGAGTTGACACATACTTTCAAGCTAAACTCTTTACACTATTTTCCAAATAAAAATGGCCTTTTCTTTATTCCGTGGTGGCTCAGTGGTTAGAATGCAGTACTGCAGGCTACTTCTGCTACTGCCTGCTGCCATCAGTTCGGCAGTTCGAATCTTAGCAGACTCAAGGTCTTGAGCGTTCCATCATTTTGAGGTCAGTAAAACCAGGACCCAGATTGTTGGGGGCAAAATGCTGACTGTAAACTGCTTATAGGGGGCTGTAAAGTACTGCGAAGCAGTAAATAAGTCGAAGCATTATTGCTATTCAGTGCTAAGATAAAATCTGTTGCATTACTAAATCTACAATTAGTTAATAGAAAAAAGAGAAACATTCTGATTAAAATGAAAAAAGAGCATGTTAAACATTGTATTAAAAATCCTTTACATCCTTTCAGGGGGAATAGAAGAGCTGCCATGAGTCCTGTTCATACAGATAGCCTACATGTGCATCAACCAAAAAAGGCACATTTTCTTTAGAAGTATATAAATGTAAATTTAGCTTAAATATACTAATGCAATTGACTAAGGTTACTTACCTGGTATATTTTTGCATCTCTCATTAGTTTCTCCACTGGATATTCACTATTGAATCCATTTCCTCCAAAAATTTGGACAGCATCAGCAGCTACTTGATTTGCAATGTCTCCAGCATATGCCTTTGCTATGGATGCATAATAGGTATTTCTACGACCAACATCTACCTCCCAGGCTGCCCTCTGGTAGGCCAGGCGAGACAGTTCCACTTTCAGTGCCATTTCAGCCAACATGAAGGACACTGCTTGGTGCTGGGATAATTTGAGGAAGAGGTAAAAATTAGTGTTGAAAACTTGATTTCCAAATATGCAATGGTAGAATGTAATTAAGCAGCATACACAATTCAGTCTTATTTATTATATGTCTACTGCTCTCTGAGCTTGGTTATTTTATATAGATATTTCATTCACAACTAGGGTAAGCTAGCACTGATGTTTCCTAGTTGGTTATGAAAAGTGCAAGTTCAAGGGCACCAAGGACTCCACAAGAAAGTCCTTAAATGGCTTATTGATCAATATGCATAAAACATATGTTAGTAAACAGCAAGCACAATACAAATATAAGTGACTCTGTAAAGGGATAAGTATATGCTTCCTGCTGGGATACTGCATTGCAATCAACCATTGACCGACTGTTGCCAAAGACCAAGAATTTACCTACCACTATTTCAGATGGAACATACAATGTAACATATGGAAGTATCAGCAATAGGTGTACAATACATTGGCCTAGTACTGTGATGGCGAACCTATGGCATGCTGGCATGTGAGAAGTCGCCCAAAAGAGCCCCACTGCGCATGTGCACACAACCCCCACCAGTCATCTGATTGTTGGGTATCTGCCATGCATTAGCATGGGGAGACGCACACGTGGGAAGCGTACACCTGGGAGATGCATGTGCATGCGCAGATGTGTGCAGGGAATGTGCGAATGGGCAGAGATGTGCAGTGTGGGAGGTTGTGCCGCATGTGCAGATGTGTGGTACGCACGCAGGGATCATTTGCGTATTGCATCATGGGTGCAGGCATGTGAGTGCACGCATGCACGCACACTTTGGCATGCATCATGGAAAAGGTTAGCCATCACTGGTCTAGTATCTTAAGTAACAAGTGAAACCATTTTTAAATTTCTTATACCACATAAAATTCTCTTCATTTACAGTAAGCGGAGTCTGGTAAACCTAACTGAATATTTTGTTACTGTGTCTGAGTATTTTGTTTATAGTTATTATTTTCTTATTTTTTTTTATTATGACATTATTGTGACTTTAATGTGACTTTTGCACTATTGAAAATTTCCAAATACAAAACTGTAAGTACTCTGTGAAAAAAATATTTCAAACATACCTTCTACAAACTACAAAAATTCAAATATGTGCTTCTATTAACAGAAAAAAGTTCCACTTAATGGCATGATTCTTCCTTGTTAACTCTTTACACTAGTGTTTCCCAACTTTGGCAAACTTTGTAGGCTTTTCCTCCCAGAGTTCCCAGTGCTGACCGGAGAATTTTGGGAGTTGAAACCCACATAGCTTAAAATTGCCAAAGTTGAAAAACACTGCTCTATCTCTGCTCAAAATCCACAAGATGATACAGAGTGAGAAACAAGGCAAGAAAAAAGGAAGCTAATTGAGCTTAAATTTATTAATGGAATATTTTATTTAACACCATATTACATCATAATTGGAATTCCACATACCTCTGCAATGGCCTTCCCAAAGGTTTTTCTTTCCATGGCATATTTTGTAGCTTCATCCAAAGCTCTCTGTGCTAATCCAACAGCACCAGCAGCTACCTGTAGGTCAGTAATAAATGTTACAAAGAAGAATTTCTACAATTAAAATTCCTCTTTCAAATGTACTTTGAATACTTACTGGAGGCCTTGTTTTATCAAAAGCTCCCATGGCAATTTTAAAGCCAGCTCCTTCACCAATAAGTACATTTTCTTTGGGTACTCTTACATCCTCAAAAACAATCCCTCTCGTATCTGAACAGCGCTGGCCCATGTTAAGCTCCTAAAAAGGAATTTTATACAATAAATAATTACCATTTTTAATTCAACAAAATTCAACAAAAATGAAGTAGGTTCATCAGAAAGCTAAGATTAAAACCTGTTCCTCCCACCATGTATTTGTTTTTACAAATATATTAAAAATAAATTCAACACAGTTTTTTAGAAATCAGATTTGGTGGCAATGTCACAAAGCTCAACAAGTTCGGAAAATGATTTATAACAGAATGGAACAAATTCTACTAAGAATAGCCAATACTAAATTTTTAAATTAGCATTAAAATGCTCCACTTCTACCTTTCTTCCAATCTGTACTCCAGGGCTGTCAGCTTCCACAATAAATCCAGTAAAAGCTTTACTTGCAGGAGCTTTTGGATCAGGATTGGAACGTGCCAATAAAAAATACCTAGTTGGAGCATAATAAAAGCACAATATTAGCTTTACAAATTTGCTCACAGACCATCAAAAATTATTAAATCTCTTGTAGCTTTCTTATAACGTATAAAATACTGATCACACATTTCTCATGAAAAGATAGAATAGTCTTATAGCATAATCCTTTGTTTTTATTCAGACATATGCCTAATAAATTCAGTGGTCCTTAATATGATTTTGATTCTAAATTTCAATTCATATATAAAACTAGATATGTCAATACTGTACACTGATTCTGGATGAAGGAATGACTTCACCTCTACAAATTTATCTTTTTTTTAGCCCATGCTACTGAATTCTTCTCTTCTTTTTTTTCCTAAAGAAAAATTACTTATGATTTAGAATGAGGGAAATAGTACTATTTTCCAAGTGAATGGGATAAAAATTGGTATCTAATAACATCACACCATTCAGTTCAAACACTCTATCGCTTGTTACAGAACGATACAAATCTGATACAAGAATGAAAATACTCAAATGAATAAATAAACATTGAAATGTTTATATCTAAATTATGACCACTACTGAAAATATAAAGATATAGTAGGATCTTCGATACATTTCCTTAAAAAAATGTTAGGGATATACTGTATCACTGAGCCTTATTTAAGTATCTTAAATAAATTACTATACCAATTAGCTTTGCCACCGTTGGTGATCCACATTTTTTGTCCATTAATAATATATTCATCTCCTTTCCTTTCAGCTCTTGTCTTTATACCTGCTACATCAGAGCCTGCACCAGGTTCTGTTACACAATATGCCTTAAAGAAAAAAAATGCAAATAATCAAATTACAAACTATACAGTATTACACATACTAAAATGTGAAGAAATGAACATTAAATCCATTCTACATGAACCTGATACAAAATCATCAGTAATTTGGTTAACTTTCATTGTAATTTTGTTGATAAAGAAATGAATAACTTAATAACTTAAAATTATAAAAACTTTTAAATTGTGGAGAACTACTGAGAATATGAAGAAATCCTAATGAAACACCACTATTTTATTGCTTATTGTTTATATTACTTTGTTAATCACAAAGATTGATACCAATTCATATTTAAATTCTTGAGAATATGCAGAACCATCTTATGAAATGAACTCTATACGCCTCAACCATTAAAACTCTGTGTGTGTGTGTGTGTGTGTGTGCGTGCGTGCATCAGAGGTTGTATTCAGCATGTTCTGACCAGTTCTGGAGAACCAGTAGTGGAAATTTTGAGTAGTTTGGAGATTGGCAAATACCACCTCTGACTGGCCCCGCCCCCATCTATTCTGTCTCCCGAGTCCCAGATGATCGGCTGGGTCTTCTTTTGTTGCCGTGCACAGAACGGAGCTGGAAAGCAGGTTAGTGGGGTGGGGAGGGAATGGGAATGATTTTGTAGTAACCTTCCCCTGCCACACCCACCAAGTCATACCATGCCCACCAAGCCACGCCCACAGAACCAGTACTAAAAAAATTTGAATCCCACCACTGGTGTGCATATACACACACACTCCAAGACCACAAACTGCCTATTTATCACTGACTCATCCAATTTTGAACATTACTGAGCCTAAATGAACAACTGCCGTTTCTACTTTGTGTAAACACAATAGCTGTTCATTTTGGTTAGTACTGTAGTGAATTCTGTAGTTATTATGGGAAGGTATGACTTCATGCTCACATAAATATTTTGATTACTATTAAGTTATGTTGTTAAAGTTCAGTGTATTACTCTGAATAATAACATAACATACTATGACATAAGTATAACATAACATACTTTTGTAGATTTCTTTCATGACAGAAATCAAAATACCATTCCATCAATATTGCAAAAACACTTACACACATTAGGGGTTCTTCAGTCATTCTTCCTAAATATTTTTTCTGCTGTTGCTCATTTCCCCCAATTATGATTGGCATTTGCTATAATAAAAAAGTTTATTATTTAACATGGGAAGACATAGCCTAATGCCAATGTTAAAATAATGTAAATAGTAAGTGAAATAAAAAGCAAAACACTTACACCTAGGGAATTTGCCTCAATAGCTGTCTGAACTCCTGTACATCCATAAGCCAATTCTTCAGTAATAAGGCAAGCATCAAAAGAACCAAGGCCAAGACCACCTACAGAAATTGTTTTGGATAACAAATAATATTCCATACAAATAAATGTTATGTCAGAAATTTAATTATTTTATTCTCTATTGCACCCTCTCCTGATTTAGTGATGCAAGCCATTCCAGCAACTTGAGCAAAATGTCTGCTAACGGGTAGTGGGGGTGGGTGGGGGGAAGACCTGCAAAATTCCTGGTTGCTGATCATTCAGATAAAATGTGTCTGATCCATTTCCATCCCTTTTTTGCCCCCTTGTAGAGTGGTACAGTTGCTTAACCAAGCTATCTTTTCCTCAGCTGCTTTTCCTTGCACCCCAGAACTTCCCTAAAATGTGTTAACAAACTAACTCTACTTTGATTAATTAATTAGAACTCTTATTGCTGCCTGAAACTGACTAGGCATTGATCATTTTCACACTGAAGCCTTTTTGTTGTCAGGCCATGAAAGCAGAAAATGTTTTTTATTACTGTTTATGTATTTGTGAACTGTATTTATAAATACAGTTTACAAATAAAGCAGCTGTACATTAACCAACAGATATGCTAAATTTGATATACATTAAATACTGTCCTTCAAACACACAAAAGATAACCGATTTAATTCTACGGGTGTTAAAAAGATTTATTATAAATATGCTATCTTTTAGTTGCAAATCTTTCCAACTTAAATACAGTATCAAAGAATATCATGAATACTAGTGTAAATAATTATATTTATAATTAATAATTGTAGGAGATAAACAGTTTGAGCTCAACAGAATTTTATTCAATGAGGTCAATTCTCATGTTTACATATCATCTGTAACATGTTATATACTGTAACTTATCTCTTCAAGACCTGTTCTTATCTCATACATTCAAAATCAGATTGGATTGTAATATCTTTTGTGTTGTTATTGCTTATCAATATATTGCACTGTTTATTTGATTTTATAGGTTATAAAGTACTTTACTTACCACAACTTTCTGGTATGTGTGTATTCATCAAGCCAAGTTCCCATGCCCTTTTAATGAGAGGAACAGGATACTAAAAAGGAAACAGATATGAAAAATAAGATGCAGAGCTCTTCTGCTTTGAGTCTTATTCACTGAAATTTTAAATAAGGTTAAAACTATTTAACTACTACTATTTATTGCATATCTACCTCTCCAGTTACATCATAATGAGAAGCAACAGGTACAATTTCTTCTCTAGCAAATTTACGAGCTGTGGCTTGAAATTCCTTCTGTTCATCTGTAAGTTCTAGAAAACATAGGATTTCAAGTTCCTAGATATACATAAAAATTAGTAGGCCATAAAATATTCATTTTATTTTTTAAAATTTTATCCTTATTCTTTTAAAAATAACTCAAGGAAACATACATCATGCTCCTTTTTTCTCCTATTTTCCACAAAACAATAGGCTGTAAAGTGAATTGGGCTGAGAGAGAGTGATTGGCTCAAAAATCACCCAGCTGTCTTTCGTGCCTAAACTAGGACTAGAATTGGAATAATATGCAGACTAATCTACATGAAATACTTTCATCACTCTCATCCTTAACCATATGCATCTCATATCCCATTTACTATAAGAAACACTATTTTTCTTCAACCACAAATATCGATCCAAAACTTTGTCTACCCAAAATCATGTGTAAAATACATATATGGAAATATGTATGCTCAATGCTAAACCTTAAAGCAACATGTGTTTGGATTCTGCCCTACATACCAGTAGCAATTATCCAAAAACCAAGTATAATTTTGAAGCATTTCAAGTAATTCAGGAAATGTATTACCTTTTATTACAAACCGCTTCCACTCTGTCTAGAAACTGCAAATGCTTCATAACAAGCTGCAGTAGATAATGCACATTAGGGAAAGCAGGTGAATAAAATGTCCAGAAAGGAATACATTTCAGCCTTACATTTTCATGGTTTATCCTATCTAAATATTCTATCCTTTTCTTCCTAGACTGATGTATAAAAACCATAAGAAAAAAGTGGATGTATCAGAACATGCCTGCATATGCTCATAAACTAGATAGCAAATATACTCGCATAGTATATTGCAAATCATGGCAAATGAATCAATTTAGATTTATAATACTAGAAGCTGCCAATTCAGGGCCTTCATGTGCATTTATGGAGTATTTTTACATACCAAAGCTGTAACCAGCGACAGATTTGCTTTTTGGTGATGTTGCAGTAGCATGACTGGATTGTGCTCTCAAGCCACAAGCAACAATGCTTCGCCCAACCTGAAATTTAATGTAGAAAAATAAGTGTCACAGAAGCTTTCAATAAATGTCCCAAACTTTATTACCAATGCATAAGCATCACAAGGTTATAGAGCCCAGTACATTGAATGAAATACAATTTTTATCCCAGATATGGTTAAAATTTTTCATATGTCAATTATTCAACTTATAATATAAATACAATCTAAAGAGGGGGGGAAAGAATATAAAATACATTTTGTTTTACTATTATAAAGAGTACAAAACATTACTGTTTACTGTTAAACTATTGTCCAAAAAAATGAAGTATTAATTCTTTAAAATAAAGTGGTTTATCTACAACATACAGCGTAAAGACTGCAACAGCTTCTATGTAGGCCAGACAGGCAGAAGATTAGCAGTGAGCATTCTTGAACACCAACTGGCAAATAGAACACATGATGAAAAGTCCTTAATCTCATAACACATGGGCAAAAATAGACCAACCCTAAATCCAAAAACGCCAGAGGATTCTTGGAAACTTGGCATATAAATCAGCTGTCCCATACAGGTATTTCCCAACTTATGGCCATTTGTTTGGAGACCCCTCAAAGTTATGACAATGCTCAGAAAAGTAATTTATGACCAATCATTGAACTTTATGATTGTCACAGTGTCCCTGCAATCACATGATCATGATTTGGATGATTGGCAACCGGAGTGTATTTATGATGGTTGCAGCATCCTGAGGATACATGATCATCATTTGTAACCTTTGCAGCTGGCTTTCAAGAAGGAAAAACAATGTGGGAAGCCAGATTCATATAACTGCATAATTTGCTTAAGAACTGACTCACTTAATGATAACAGTGCTTTGTGACAGAAGTTCCAGTCTCAATTGTGGTTGTAAGTTGAGGAATTTCTGTAGACATAAAGCACATTTACATACCATTTTAAAGAGACAATTAAAAAAGGCTAAGAAGGAAACAAAAAGAACACATCTTCTCCAGCAACCAATATCTAGATAAGCAAAATTTATACCAAACAAACAAGCAGAAAACAATACTCTAAGGAACTGCCAAGGAGAAAACTACACCCACATCAACACCTAGAGGGCAAGCTAGTGTATATAAACAAGAAACAAATACTACACCCACTAGCACTAATATTACCTCATGTTATTCTTCATTGTAGGCAGTAATGAAATATTTGCAAGCAAACAACCAAGCTCAGACAGCACCAAGGACTCCAAATGCTGGTTCTTTGTTAATTTTCTTTGATGGCTCACAGTAGTTGTAGTTACTTTGTTTGTAACTGTGACCCAGCAAAATCAAAGTCAATGTTTTACTAATTATTTCACAGTTCATGCATATTCTATGTGCTCCGCTTAGTAATTTAAAGTCAATAGACAGGACTTAAAAAAAACAAATATGAAAACAACTTTTTGTGCTGATGCTAAAAAGGGGAGGAAGAAAGTATTAAACATTTTGCAGTTACGCAATAGTTAACACAAATAAGAAATGATTTTTAAAAAAAAAAACAGAAAAATTAAGCAAAATTGTTAAGAATCCTTAAAAGAGGGAAATGTATGTAAAAGGTTCCTCAAAAATTCAGTTATGATAACTCAACATAAGGAAACTTATTTTAGGATTATAAGAATCACTCAACAGTGAGATGGGAGGCTTAGAAATTAAATAAATAAATAATAAATTTCTTTTTATTAAGAATCAAATGGAAAGGAAAAAAATGCAATCTAAGATATAGGAGCCATGGCGACGCAGTGGTTAGAATGCAGTATTGCAGGCTGACTCTACCCACCACCAGGAGTTCTATCCTGACCAGCTCAAGGTTGATTCAGCCTTCCATTCTTCTGAGATCAATAAAATAAAATTGTTGCACGCAATATGCTGATTCTGTAAACTGTTTAGTGTGTTGTAAAGTATTATAAAGCAGTATATAAGTCTAAGTGCTCCTGTTCTAAGTGCTGTATAAGTAAAGCAAAAGCAATAATTTAATGAGCAAAAAAAATACATTAACTCACAGCTTGCAGGAAAGACTGCAGAATGCGATAATTTGAGATGAACAAGATGATTTGTTACTGTAGTATTATTATTATTATTATTATTATTGTTGTTGTTGTTATTGTAATTATTACTGTGATAATTATCCCTTACATATTAAATATGAAGTAATAACTTTTGACATGATATCTGAAATGTTAATAAAATGAAGGAACTCAACAGAAAGACAAGTGCGATATTTTATACCAGAGATCTTTTTATATCAGCAACCAAAGACTCATTTTTGCATTTTTGGCAGCTTGGGAGTAACCAATTTCATCCCCCAAGACTACAAAATCTTTCCCAAAATTAGCCTTGATTCATTAATTTCCTCTGGATAAACAGCTAAGCAGAAATGTGCAAGACTACATGAACTTCAGTTCACATCTTGTCTTTGGTATATAAACTGTAAATTAAATGGCAAGTGAAAGACAAATCCAAACTACTCAAGTTAATGCGCAATTAGCTCAATAAAAAATGAATACCCATAAGCAAAAAGACCTTCAAAAGAACAAAAATAGATCTTACAGAAGACGGCTGCAAGTAACTCCCTGGAATATCTAAAGTATAATATTAACTAGAAAGCAAACACTTTTGGTTAATTACTTGTTACTGGTTACAAAAATCATTTATATTTGTAATTTGATATTTTTAATAGCAGACCTTTGATATCTTGTTTTGCAAGATTTGAAATGATTTCTTGTGGCATTTTTTTTTAAAAGCAGATTGCTCATAAGTGTCACCTTATTCTATTACTATCACAATAGTTTCTGTTTGGACCATTCTATTGTGGCTATATTCCAATTTTCCTTAGGGTAAATAACTTGTTTTTCAAATTCATAGGAATTGTTTTGTTTCCTAAATCTTTGCACATTTGGACAGATGTAAATAAAAATTACCTGATCCCTGGTAAAAAAAATACCCTATCCTGATCTAATTCCCTGGAACTTCCTAGGAGAAAATTAACAGGAATATTGACAGTAATATTGCAACGTTGACAGTAATATACTTTACTCTAATACCTAATACCTAATACTGTAATACCTTTACTAGTAATACCTCCCTTGAAGGCTTACTTTCTATGTTGAAGGCCTCCCTGGAGCCTCCTGGCAGCCAAATTGGGGCACAGGGAGGCAGGACTGGATCCCCCCCCCCCCCCNTTTGGACCTAGAAAGACCCCCTGGAGCCTCCTAGCAGCCAAAACAGGCTGCAGGGGGGTAGCACCAGACCCCCCCCCCGTACTCCATTGACAGTAATATACTAATTACATTATGTTATCCTTTTACAACCTTGATATATTAATTGTTCAGAACATTTTAGTTTATATTTAACACATATATCATCATGCCAAATGACTAATGATTCTTCATATTATATTAGCATCAGTACTCTGCCATAAACCCTACGGACTTTCAAATTATATACGATATTGTATTGCAAACAATTTCTGGAGAAATATTTTTATATAAGTTTGCAATCATTTTGAACATAGTATGTTCAAAATTTGTTGTATGTCATTTATATTTTCAAACACCACAAAGGCTCCCAGACCCTATAGCAATCTGTATGACACGATAAAATAATGCAGCATTGCTATGTACAAGACGAACTTTGTACTGCATACCACAAATGCCAACTGACAAACTTAAAAATTAACTTTTAAAATAAGATCCTAAAAACACTTTGAATTTTACCAGGGATTAGGTAATTTCTTGATGTAGAAATATATATTTTAGATCAAGCAAAAAAAAAAACATTTTTATAAATCTGAGATTAAGATAGTTTCTGACATGGATTATTTTCACATATACTACGGTAGGAAGTAACAGAAGCCCAGTTGCGATTGGCAAACAATACTATTCTCTTCGTATGCTTGCCTGCTTCGGAAAGTTCATCTGATATGTTTAAGTTTAAAAGAAAGTGGGGAAGTTTGGGGGGGAAAAAACAAGCAAAAACAATGGGAGTGGTTTTGGAGTCACTTTACTCGGGTGGACAGAAGTGGAGGAGGGGGAATAGATAGGCGACCTTTGACATACTTCGATACGATATCCCGCAATTTTGCTAGCAGCAGTAGTAGTAGTAATCGTAATAATAAAACAAAGACACCCAGATCTCCCCTCCTCCACCGCAACTGACTCCCAATGAATGTCATCTTGCGGGCTGCAGTCGAGATTTGGCGACCCTCCTCTTCAATCCCTGGACTTTTCCTCGAGCAGGACAACCCAAGGCTGTTCCAGCCCAGCCTAACCCGGGCAGCCGTCTCCAAATCCTGCAAACGGGGACACCCTCCAGCAAAGGCAGGGAAGAGCCAGAAAGATAGAGCCGAAGTCGCCCTCCCCACGCCCCTCCCTCCTCCCCAATGGCTTCCGCGTCCCCTCAGACCCCGCGTCTTCTCTTGGCAGCTTTCTCCTCACCCGACAGGCTCTCAGAGCAGCCATGACAAAGCCTTTCTTTTTCTCTTCCTCACCGAACCTGCCAGGCCGTGACTGAACTTCCCACCGATTTACATCGAGCCTAGACCCGCCTCCAGCGAGCGAAGCGGCCGAGAGAGAGAGAGAGAGAGAGAGGTTGGCCCTTCTGGAGGCCCCGGGCAGCTGAAGCGGAGAACAGAAGAGGGAGGAGGAGGAGGAAGGCTGGCTGGCTGGCTGGCGCGGCGGCTGCTGTTGAAGTGCTTGCCTTGGTGATCAACTTCGAGGGAGTCGGTCTCGCTTTTAGCGCCGCGGGATGCGCGGATCCAAGCGTGAGGGGTTAGTTTGTGGTTCGGTGCCCTGGGCAGACCAAATGATGAAATCATGAGAAAGCGTGTCTAGAAACCCGGCTTAGTCAGGTTTTTGGTTTTACGGAAGCACCGGGATAAATTCGACTTGCGATCGGAAGGAAGGAAGGAAGGAAGGAAGGAAGGAAGGAAGGAAGGCCGGGATGCATTTGAACGGTGATAGGAAGGAAGGAAGGAAGGAAGGAAGGAAGGAAGGAAGGAAGGAAGGAAGACCGGGATGCATTTGAATGGTGATAGGAAGGAAGGAAGAAACGAAAGGAAGGAAGGGGTGCATTCAAACTGTGATAGGAAGGAAGGAAGGAAGAAAAGGAAGGAAGGAAGGGAGGGAGGGATACATTTGAACAGTGATAGGAAGGAAGGAAGAAAAGGAAGGAAGGAAGGGATGCATTTGAACAGTGATAAGGAAGGAAGGAAGGAAGGAAGGAAGGAAGACTGGGATGCATTCAAACTGTGATAGGAAGGAAGGAAGAAAAGGAAGGAAGAAAGAAAGACTGAGATGCATTCAAACTGTGATAGGAAGGAAGGAAGAAAAGGAAGGAAGGAAGGGATACATTTGAACAGTGATAGGAAGGAAGGAAGAAAAGGAAGGAAGGAAGGGATGCATTTGAACAGTGATGAAGGAAGGAAGGAAGAAAGAAAGAAAAAGAAATAAAGAAAGAAAAAGACTGGGATGCATTCAAACTGTGATAGGAAGGAAGGAAGAAAAGGAAGGAAGGAAGGGATGCATTTGAACAGTGGTAGGAAGGAAGGAAGGAAGAACGGATTCAGTGCATTAGGAGTGTGAAGTTCTTGCATCTGGGTTGACTACACTTTATGCCAATCCACAATAATTTATTTTGCATGGGCTACCATCCCTGCAGTTTTTCTGAAGCAGCTCAAAGGCTTCCTTCTGTCACTGGGCTAAGGTAGAATAAAATACAGTTTGAGCTGGGATTTATTGTGAACCTAGTCAATAAATTGTGTCTTAGGCCACAAAAAATTGACCCTAGTTAGTTGGTTCTAACTTGATAAACCATGTTTAAACCATAGCTTAGTGGGATGTTGAAATCTTGTAGTACCTAGAAGGGGAACATAGGCACTTACTATTTTATTTATTTATTTAATTACTTTAAATAGCCACCTCTGTCATTTGCATGAGACTCTTTCACAGTGCACAATTAAAAAGCATTAAATGCTCTGTAATGTTTCCATTAAACAGTAAACCACCATTACAAAAGTCAGAGAATAGTGAAAACTTACACTAGCCATTTAATGGGCTCCATGCTTCCATGGGATCCCCAGGCCTAATAGCTAATGTTGTGACCAGCCTCATGGGGTAGGGGGTGGGGAATGATGTACCAAGGCAGAAAAAAATCTTGATTTGGGCATGAAGCTCTTTGCTGATTTGATCTGCCATATACCCCTCCTACTGGACCTGATCAGACAGATGGATGTAGTTGGGGCAAGCCGATCTCACAAATGTAACAAATATAACTGTTCATCAATTATGAGCAACTTTGTGCAGATGCTAAAATGATACATCTCGTAGTAGATATGTTCCTAATATGACATAGATTTTGTTATAATGCCATGATTGTACAACATGCTTACCAATGCTTAACTTAGTCATGATTTATTGTTTTCTTTATTATATCATAAACAACTTTAGCATGACCTTACAAGAACTCAACTAGTTATTGACAATCCTAAGATCTGGAAGCAGCTAAATAAGTACAACAACCAATGTTTCTTGAGGCATTTCACACCCTTATTCAAAGTTATACAATGGAGTAAACTCAATAAATCTGTGTCTTGAAAACTTCTTGATCTGTAAAGTTATTGCTTCTTTATTTGTCTTGGCTTTATCAAAATCTAAGGGCATGGAAAGGGTTGTGACACAGAACTAACAGGGATATTTATTGTGGATTTATTCTTCTCTGTGTCAGAGGAACAAAGGAATGGAATGAAAGATGACCAAAGAAATTATCCGTTATTGAAAGTAATATTAGCTAGAAATTAGCCAATGGGGGAAATGGGAAGAAGAAATTTGATAATTTTTTCTTTCTGAAAAAAGGAAGAAAAAAATTAAGATATTTCAGTAACACATCCAGTTTATAGATAGTTGTGATTTTCTCTTAGTACACAATATGTTAATATGTTGTTGTTGTTTTTTTAAAAAAAAGCTTCTTGAATAGGAAAAATGTAATGTTATCCCTTTTTCCTTTCATTAAGTTATTTTGGCAATATTCATAGTAACTATTAAAATATAAGTTAAGTATAAACAGTTTTCAGGATCTCAATGTCATGTACATTGAATGTATATATGAATTCTGTAGAATAGTTATCCATTGAATTCAGTAACTCTTATTTCCAAGTATGTATAGAATCCAGTTTCAAAATGTAATATAATTTGCTTCATTGAAAATATTATCTCTACCAATTAGATTTTAAATAAATATTTTTTGAACTATACCTCTTATCTGTGTCTATTTTTCCCTTAAACTGGTAACAAAAATAATTTATCCTTTTAATATTTCCAGTTATTCATTTGACATTTTTCTTTTCATTACTAATTTCTGCATTTTAGATTCTATGTAGAAATGCATGTGGATATCAGAATATTTAATATCTTCTTGTACTTTCATTTTGGTTATGATTAACTTAAAACCTGAAACACATATTTGACTGTTTATTATTTAACTCTTTCATGAAATATTTAAATTGTATTTCTGTGGAAAGAATTGTAAATATCAGTGACACAAGCCTCTCTCTCAAGTCAAGTTAAAGGGGAGAAGCATATACTACTTGAAAAATTATGTGTCTCAGGATTGGACAAGGATCCACAAAATCCTCCACTCTAACTTTCACACATCCTTCTCCCCTCATTGATACTGAACTTGAGGCAGTAACCAATCTTTTGTGGTTATTTCTGCTTCCTTTCCCTTCTACTAGCCTCTTTGTTTCAAATTTCACTTTTCCTTTTATTTATTATGTTAAATAATTTCAGTATCAAGCAACTCTGGGCTTTTTTCTGTATTGCAAGTGTTGCTCCTCGACAGATGTTTTCTGTTCATGAATCCTTCATCTTCATCTCTTTCCCAATTTGCTTTGAGTGCGGAACCATGGAATAAGCATCCTGGTGATTAACAAGTCCACAGACAAAACAAGCCCGTCAAATATTGTCATGTATTGAGAGGGTTGTCTGGTAAAGCAGAAAGGTGTTGCCAGATTCTGAAAGAACTTTTCTGCCTTGCCATGTATCTGTTTGTTTTGAGTCTGTGCTTAACAAGTTAAACTTGCAGTTAAAACAAGCTTACTGACCAGCTTTTAAGTAGGCATGGTAAAATGAGAGAATTCCCAAAGGGGAAAACCATGCCAAAAGGAGGCAATATTCAACATCTTAAGGGGGAAATGTGCCCACGATAATTGGTGAAGAATGCAGGTAGTCATCGATTTATGACCACAATTGAGCTCAAAATGAGACATTTGTTAAGTGAGTTTTGTTCCACTTTCTTGCCACAGTTAAGTGCATCACAGTTTATTTAGTTACATGGTTAAGTGAATCTGGCTTCCCTATTGACTTTGCTTGTCAGAAGGTTGCAAAAGGTGATCACAAGAACTTGGGATCACTAGAAGTACATGCCAGTTGCTAATTATCCGAATTTTGATCATGAGATAGTGAGGATGCTGCAATAGTCATAGGTGTCACTTTTTTTAGTGCCATTACCCTTTCTGAGCACCTTCTCAATATTTCCAAGAAGGGTTTTTTGCTCAGAAAAAGTGTACCCACTCCTGAAACAGCATCACCAAGTGGGAACTGTTGCTTGCTCTCACATTGCTAAACCTGAGGATGCTGCAACTGAACTCACCCCAGAAGGCAAAGAAGCAATATCCAAACTGTTACCCACAGCTGTAGGAACTGCTGAGGAATATGCCAGAGGAAACGTTGATTGACTTATTCAGTGTATTGTCAGAACCTGAGCAAGTTAACAGCATTTCAAAGATTGGATGACCTAAAAGAGGCATTGACAACAACTCAATCTACAGCAAAGCCTCTATTTAATTTTGGCTCCACTAACCACACAATCTTGTAACAATGTATTTAATCAACAAACTGCCTCTACCTTAATAGTAAAAGAAGGTGACTGGTCGCACAGGCTGACTGTCGGGTAACGCACTGACTGACCCAATCTCTGAGAAAACAACTGAAAGACAAAGGGCTTCATCACACAGTGCCCCCTAAGCTGACAAACACTAAGGAGATAAATCGCTTCCTTCTTCAATTGATTTAGAAGCTCCCATAACAGCTTTCCACAAGATGAATCCTCAGCTATGCCAACTCCAAAAATGGACATAAATCTACATTTATAGATTTAAAACAGAGTACCTGCCCATGGGAAAAAAATCATTCTTGGAGCAAGAGCAAAGGCATATTGGCAACCAAGATATAGAGGAGAAACAAGCTCTGCAACCCATGAGGAGAAATATCGAACCTCACAATAACTGTGTTTATATGGAAGCTTAGATGATATTGAACTGGCTCCAATGTCAAATTGACATCTGACATCTTTACCATCCAGCCAATTAACCAGCCAGTCATCTTGCTTCTGAGAAACCCCATACAGTTGGTGACCTGGAACAAAACAGGCTGGAAAGAGATCGTTGATAGTGGAGTAATGAGTTTTTTTCTCTAGACTTACATAATAGCCCTTCAAGAAACTTGGCAAAGTGGATGAACCAGTACAACTGCCAGGCTTTCAGGAATGGGCCTCCCAGCCCAAAAAAAACAAAGAACAAAGGAGACCCTCTGGTGGACTATGCATTCTTATAAAGCAAAGAGTTGCAATGGCAGGAGAGAAAATTTATATAATGAATAAGTAGTCTTTCTAGCTGTCAAATTTGAATATGACCAGTTTGAGTTAATATTGGTAAATGTGTATATTCCCCCAAGCACATCCCATCACTATAATTCCAAATATTGGATGTGCTTGGAAATTATCCTAGAAGATATAGCAATACTGTATCCTCAGTCCATAGTAGTTTTATTAGGAGACCTGAATGCTAGACTGGGTCCCTCTTTGTATGAGCTTGCCCAGAAGAAGGGAATCCCAGGGAAGTTATTTGAAAACCATCCTCAATGGCTCTCAAGAGATTGTAAAAGTAATGCCGCTGGTTGCTTCTAGTCTCCTTAATTTTTAAGGGTAATCTCCAAATTTTGGGAGATAAGGATAAAAATTACATATACCCTTACACACACCACTCAATTAATTCAAGTAGTGTACTGGATGTGTGTACTCAATGTACTCAATTAATTCAAGTAGTGTACTTTTGTGTGTCTAGAGATAAGGCTGACCTCTTTTCAGAGGTCACAGAACACCTTAGCAACAATAGCGACCATCAGCCTGTAAGTGTGACATTGTGAGGCCGCTCAGATTTAAGACCATATAACATGGCTGACAGATGGCTTACTAAAAAGGGAGAAGTGACCCAAAATAAAAGGTTAATTTGGGCTAAGGTTGTTACTAAGGCAGTATTAGAATGCCTTAAAACAGTGAATGCTATTAAGTGGGCAACAACAATCCAGTCATTTCCTACCTACTGGATGTCAGCCTACAATTCATTCTCCAAACTTTGTAACATCCTGAAGAAACATGTAACAACTAAACCTGCTACAAAAAGAGCCCAAGTGGGTAGACCTTGCTGGTTTGATTCGGATTCCCAGCAACTGAAAAAGAAATTGAAGGCAGCCATGAGGCTTGCCCAGAGTAACCCTACTGCTTATATACAAGCTAAGATGTTGCACACAAGAAGGGAATATAAAAAAAATATAACATTAAAGAAAAAAAGTTTTGCCATTTTAACCTGGTCAGAACTTTAGTTGGCTGCCAGAAGTCATAACTCAGTATTATTTTCGCATTCTGTAGCAGGTATCCTGAAGGAATGGAGATTTGCATTTGACATACCAATCTCTGCTGAGGATTGCGATAATTATTATCAGTGCTTGTTTGCCTCCACCGAACCGGTAAAGAAATTATTTTTAAACAGTGATTTAATAAACCTTAGAACTTTCCCCCCTTGGTCACCAGTCTCAGAAAAGGAGATACAGTCCATCATTGAAAGTTTAAAGCCCCAAGAGAGGATTTTCTACCAGCTCTCTAAATCTACTATTTAAGAAATTTCCTAACTGGTGGGGCCCTGTATTAGCAGGCTTTTTTACACACATAAATAACCACCTGCTATATACCAGATAGGTGGAAGATGGCAATAGTTGTCCCCATATATAAAAAAGGGAATAAAAAGGATCCTAGTAATTATAGCCCATCAGCCTGATTGACATTGTAGCAAAAATATATACTAGGTACCTTTTGAACAGAACTGAAATCTGGGTAGAGGAAAACAATATCCTCACAGAAGAACAAGCAGGTTTTAGCAAGCAGATCTACTATTGATAACTGCTTTGTCTTGAATCATCTAATTGCCAAATATGCCTATAAGAGAAGATCCCTGTTTGCTGCTTTCATAGACCTTACAGCAGCATTTGATATTGTAAATAGAGTCATACTATGGAGTAAACTGACATCTCTAAAAATAGAATGCAGATTCCTGGCTTTGATGAAAGCCTTTTACACAAGTACCTGTTTGAGGGTGCGGTATGGGGTTAACGGGGCCCTGACTAACAGGATTTGCACAAATAAGGGGATAAGGCAAGGGTGTATCCTGGCCCAATTATTACTTAATTTATACATCAATGACTTGCCAGGGTTAATGAAGGATACCATGGTACACATGCCAATGATCTTAAATACTTACTGTAACAGCTTGCTTTATGCTGATGATGTGATTTTATTATCATACACACAAGTAGGATTACGCAGGCTATTAAGAAGATTTAGCTCTTGTTGCCATGATACCTCTCTAATCATAAGTAAATCTAAATCAAAAATAATGGTGTTTGGAAGAATCCATCAGAGACATAGGTGGTAGTTGAATGGTGAACCAATTGAACAGGTTAATTCCTTTGTATATTTGGGCGTAACTTTTTCTAAGACTGGATCTTACCTGCCATCATCAATGGAGTACATTTAGAGCAAAAGCCCATTTGAATTTATTGCTCAAACTAAAAAAAAACATCGTTATCCAGGATCCCTAGTCCCATTAACCAATTTTATAAGGCTAAGGTTAGCATAATGCTCTTGTATGGAGCAGAAATTTGGGGTCTTTACTCAACCACAGTCTTAGAACAAACACAGTCCCAGAGATGTAATTTTGGGTGGTAGACCCAAGAACATCTGTTGCAGCAGTTAGAGCTGAATTGGGAATTTATACAATTCAGGCATTATCTAAAATTAGAGCTTATAACTAACTACTGTGCAAAGTTAATGAAATAGAGACAAATAGACTACCCAAATTATGCCTACTAGAACAAATAAAACTGCAATCACAAATCTCCTGGATCATTAAACTAACAAATTTTGTAAGAAGCTGTGGTCTTCCTATCTCTTGTGTAAACAGGAGAACAATCTAAAAAAAGAGTTGCCCAAAGAATTAAGGATATAGAGCACAAACTGATATAGCTTATCCTTAGTAAGGTAGGTAACTTGAAATGGTTGAGTAAATAAAATGTACTTTTCAAGTAGACAGCTACTTGAAGTCACAACTTCCAAAACATCTTAGGGAGATATTCACAAGAGCGAGATTTGAACAGCTTGACACAAATGGTGAGATACAAGAGATTTCATGCCATATTGTACAATGAGTGTCTCTGCTTTTGCGGAGCGGCAGTGGTAGAGACTTGCTCATATCCTATTTGACTGTTGCCTGTATAAGAGGATGAGAGACAGGTATCTTGGTCTATATATCAGATGAATGACCCATTGGATACCCTATCAAAATAACTTTACCTTATGTCCGGCCAGAACTTGAAAATAACATTTAAAGTAGCACAGTATTTAAACAAAATGATTCGGTTGAGATTTGCATATGTGGGATTGATTGGGATAGATTGCAAGGGTGATTCCGAAATATAATGTTATTATATTTTATCTATATCTTAAATCATTGTATATTATTACAATTTTATTTTGTGTTGTATTTTATTACTATTTCATCTTAAATCATATTTTCTCTAGATTCTATTTTAAATTGTATTTTATCATGTTCCATTTTAAATAGTATTTTATCAAATTTCATTTTGAATTGCTTTTATTAAATTTTAGCAACAAATTGTTGCTTGAACTTTGTAATTTGATATGACCCAAGGGCTAATCAATAAAGACTTATTATTATTTATTAGGTAAGTGCTTTTCGACTCCCACATATGTGGTGTCCTAACTCTCTAGTGCTCCTCAACTCACTCAACTTCCTCAACTTACTACTGTGGGTTATATTTTACTTATTTGAAAAGATATGTAAATAGCTTTATAGAAAAACAGCTGTTATGCAGAAGACAGTTCACTTCATTTATAACTAAGTAAAGAATGTGTTACATCATGAATTTTTCCATCGTTCTTGCTTTTATTTCTTGAACTGATGCTTTTATTGCTTAGAGTTTGGCCCTCTCTTCTAAGGACACACTATATGGTATATCCAGATTAAAGCCAGAACATTACTAAGTCATCTGCTGATAAAATTTAGTATAATGAAACTTCAGTTCATGCAAAATAGTCCAACTTGTCAGAATTTTACTTTCTATTGGTTTGGAAAGACTTTTTGGACTAATAAGGAGCTATACACATTACACAACCTTCTGGAGAAATTATTACATTAAATAGACAAATGCTTTTTTTTCAGCTCCACCCATTTCCAGTGCAGTTGTTATATTCCATTTTATGTGAGACTTTTAACAAATCAAGAGCAATATTTGAATACAAACTTGTCACTCTCATTGGTGTATTAAGTTAATTTATTTTCTGAAAATAATTATAAATGGAAATCTTCCTCATTAAAAAATCAAAAAGATTTTTTTTTTTGCTGCTGTCAGACTCCGAATTTAAAATATTAATTAAGGGTCAAGGGATCCCATTTAGTGAGTTAATGGTTACAAAAAATATTCACATTCAGAAAATATTTCAAATCTTTAGAAATATTTAGAAATCCAAGTTAGTAAGCTGGTAGCTCGCAGATGGCTATGTATGCTGCCCCTGCACCCATAAACTGCATATGTATATATTTCGGGGAGTTCCAGAACTGCCGCATTATTAGAAATGATCTGAAAGGAATTTCTGTAACAAATTTGATCTGAAAGAATTAGACAGGTGGGCAAATGAAACAGTGCTTAGGTCATTGTAGGGTTAATGTTTTGCTGTTTTATTGTTGCTATATCTATACTTTCCCATGCATTTCTCAAGGCAGCTAATAAAAAAAGATTTTTAAAAATTTTTTAAAAATAGATTATATGATGTTTAAGTCTCCTGTAAATGAAAGGTCATCTAGCTAAAGAGAAAATAACTTGTTTCCTGATAATTGCCACTCATATGGCCAGAGCCTAATGAGAGTTCTGACAAGACATTAAACACTTACCTCCTGGGTCCACTTACTTCCTAGGTCCATGACAGAATAGAAGAATAGAATAGAATACTTTATTGGCCAAGTGTGATTGGACACACAAGGAATTTGTCTTGGTGTAAATAGTCTCAGTATACATAAAGAAAAGGTACATTCATTAAGAATCAAGAATCATAATGTACAACACTTAATGATAGTCATAGGGTATAATCAACAATCAAATCATACTAGGAAACAGTCAAGTGGGAAGAGAAGGGTGATAAGGAATGGTGAGAAGATNTGTTTAGCAGAGTGATGGCTTTTGGGAAAAAACTGTTCTTGTGTCTAGTTGTTCTGGTGTGCAGTGCTCTATAGCAGGGGTCCCCAACCACCAGTCCCTGGACCGGGATTGGTCCATGGATCATTTTTTACTGGGCCGCAAAGCTTGGGTGCCGCCATCTTGTTTCGACGGCGCTTCCGGGTTTTCGGTTGTTTCCGAGTTTTCAGTTGGAAAGTGCTTCCAGGTTTTCAGTTGGAAAGCGGTGTTTGGGTGCTGAAGGAATCCTCGCACCTTAGTTTTGTCGAAGAAGGGGGTACGGCTTCGAACGAAGAGCTGTCCCGATGGCCGTGGAGTCTCACGTTACTCAGGTACTGGTCCGTGGAAGAATGAATAATCGTGAAACCGGTCTCTAGTACAAAAAAGGCTGGGGACCACTGCTTTATAGCATCGTTTTGAGGGAAGGAGTTGAAACAGCTTATGTCCAGGATATGAGGGGGTCTGTAAATATTTTCATAGACCTCTTTTTGACTCATGCAGTATACAGGTCCTTGATTGAAGGCAGGTGGATAGTAATTTTTTTTCTGCAGTCCTAAGTATCCTCTGAAGTCTGTGTCTGACCTGTTGGTTTGCAGAACCAAACCAGAAAGTTATAGAGGGGCAGATAACAGACTCAATAATTCCTCTGTAGAACTGTATCAGCAGCTCCTTGGGCAATTTGAGCTTCGTGAGTTGGCACAGAAAGAACATTCTCTGTTGTGCTTTTTTGATGATGTTTTTTATGTTAGGTGTCCATTTTAGGTCATGTGATAGAGTAGAATCTAGAAATTTGAAGGTGTCTACTGTTGATACTGTGTTGCCTAGTATTGTAAGAGGTGGTAGTATTGGAGGGTTTCTTCACAGGCAGTATCTTCTGAACTTTGGTTATTGAAAAACAACTATGGAAAAGTGCTGACTTCCATTGGCATCTTGTGGAATGTTGTTAGAAATAGAATGAAAAATGCAACAGGTATTCATCTGTTTCTTTTATGATATACTATTGTTTTTGTCCTTCCTCTCCCCATTTTCCCACTTTCATATATCCACCTAATTTAGGTGTAGGTCCAAATTCTGGAAACCAATGGAGTATTTCTAGGTCTTCAAGCCTTTTCTTCTCAAAATTATATAGTGTATGTTTATATAATTTTGTATTATGTATATTTTTACCAACCTAGAATTTTCTGACAGTTAGAACAATTAATCTGGGGAACGACTTGCCTCCAGAAGTTGTGGAGGCTCCAACAGTGGAGGTTTTTAAGAAGAGATTGGATAACCATTTGCCTGAAATGGTATAAGGTTTCCTGCTTGAGACGGGGGTTGGACTAGAAGATCTCCAAGGTCCCTTCCAACTTTGTTATTCTGTTATAGCTGATAAGGTAGCTGTGGGTTTGTAGCTTGAAGCTTTGAAGAACGTGCAGGTAAGCTAGTTCTTTGGTATTAGTTCTCTTTTATCTTTTCAGTTGCAACAATTATTTAGGCCTTTATCCTTTTCCATTGCAAGATTTTCATTTCAATTACATGAGACATTCTTAGAGCAACCCAGGAATACATAGACCAGATGGATGAACTAAGGTTGTAAAGAGTTAGTTTTAACAAAACAAATCACACCAAAGAAAGATCTCTGTCTGACTTTAAACTGGCTAAGAAGAAGCACATTTACACTATTAAAAGCAATGATAGTTGTTCTGTATAAAATAGTTTACTCCAAATCCTCGATTGTGATTGGCTAGAAAAGCTGGCATAGGGATTGGTTCACTAGGAACAATCAAAAGAGCTGCCAAAAAGGCGGCACAACACCAAGTAACTGTCATTGGCTAGCAAGTCCGGCAGGCAAAGCTTGGTATATAAAGGCTGCCCGCAGCAAGCGCCAAATTGTTCGCAGTTTTCACTTTTAACTGTTGAAATAAAGACTTTTACCTGTTGGGAACCGCGTGTCTACTCGTGTTTTTCTGGGACGGAAGACACTGGCGACGAGGATGGGATGTCTAAAAACGTGAGACTGTGCACGCGGCGAATTGAAACCCAGGCTTGAAGCGGTGGCCGAAATAATGCACCGCCCGCACCCTTCAATCCCAATAAAGAAGATTGGGGATCCTACGTAGACCGTTTCCAAATGTACTTAGAAAGTAACGAGATGGAAGAGATCTCAGACCAGCGTAAGAGGGCTGTCTTCTTCACGCATTGCAGAATCAATGGTATTCAAAATGGCCAAGGCATTGGTGAAGCCCATAGACGTAAAACAAATGACCTGGCCCGAACTCAGCGAATTTTGAAGGCTCATTATGCACCAGTGGTGTCAAATCTCATCAAAATGGCACAAATTCTACAGAAGGGACCAAAAAGAAGGCGAGACCATCGCTGATTTTGTGGCGCCCTCTGACAACTGAGGGGAGCATGTGAGTTCCTGAACTTAGATGAAGCCATGCGAGATCGAGTAGTATTGGGTTTAAAAGACTCTAATTTACAAAGTAAATTGCCTAAATAAACCCAACATAACCGTGGCTGAAGCATCGCAGAAGCCACAGCTGCAGAAGCCACGAAAAAGTCAGCGGCCACCATGAAACAAATGAACCGAACAACAACGAAACGAGCCTAACCAGAGGGAAAAAGCAATTTACCACCCACCACACACCATGAAGATTTTTGACGAGACATCAGAATCCGTAGAGGAAGACGATGAGGTCCACCGCCTATACGCCAACAAAAAAAGGGCGCGAAAAAAGAAACTGGCGGGAATGCGGCCGTTGCAGAGGAAACCACCCTCGAGCCGATTGCAGATTCCTGATGCCATCTGCAGAGCTTGTAAGAAAAGGGGACACATCGAGAAGGTCTGTAGAATCGAAAAAATAATAGCCCTAACAGATGCAGTAACTCTCCCCACAAGCTGAATCGAAACAAGCCGGAGAGAAAGGTGGAGCGCAACAAACGAGCCAGTAACGAGAAAAGACCATCAAACTGTCACTATCGGAAGCGCTCAGACGGAAAGCGGAAAAAAGTTAAAATCATCGTTAAATCAAAGGCAGCCCCTGTGAGATGGAGGTCAATTCAGGATCTTTCCTTCAATGGTGTCATGGGACACAATCAGACAACTGATGCCAGAATATTAAACTAAAAGAGCTCCAAAAACAAAAATTAACTCTGAAGGACTACCAAGGGAAATGAATCCCTGTGGAGTCTAGGACATTTCCGAGTCGCTACAAGCAGCATTGTCGAAGTCCTGCCTCTGACAATAGTCAACTGAGACCGACCCAGCCTCCTGGGCATCGAATGGTTCACACCATTGGCATCGGGATGACCGGAGTAGACCGAGTGGCCGCAACTGAACTGGGAAGAAAACCTGATCCACGAGTTCCAGGACGTTTTTCGATGGCTCCCTAGGCAGGTATCGGGGGACCCCAATTTCATTTAGCTTAGAACCCCCAGGTGGCCCCTAGAAGATTAAAGGCCAGACAAGTTCCCTTTGCATTAAAAGCAAAAAATTAGAGGAACAATTGAATAAATTAATTGACCAAGGGGTTTTGTAAACCTGTTGACCATTGCTAAATGGGAGACGCCATAGTAACACCGGTTTAAACCTGACGGGTCGGTACACATCTGCAGAGACTACAAGGCTACCCCTGAACCATGCACTGCACAAAGCGCATACCGTGCCAGTCGTACAACATTTGCTACACTCACTCGGGGAGGAAAAATTTTTTGCTAAACTCATCTAGCACAAGCTACCAACAGCTTCCAGTAGACCCCTTAACGGCCGAGGCACAGACAATAGTGACTCATAAAGGGGCATTCAAGTGTAAAGACTTCAGTTTGGAGTGAGTGTGGCCCAGGTGTTTTCCAAAGCCTCATGGAAACGCCCTATCAATGGAATAAAAGGGGTCGTATATATTTTGACGACGTCCTGAATTTCTAAAGATACTGATTTAAAGATACGACCCAACTAGAAAAAGACTAAGAATTACTAACAAAATTTAGAGATTCTGGTCTGAAAGTTAAAAAAGAAAAATGCTGCTTAATGACTGATCGCGCGATTTCTGGCTACTTAATTGATGGAGAGGGTATACACCCTACTGAAAAAAAGTCAAAGCCATTAAAGACGCACCACAGCCAAAAACCAAAACGGGAATTGCAGGCATTTTTGGGTCTAATAAATTCTATAACGTATTCCTCCCCACAAAGCACAATAGTGGAACCATTACACCATTTGCTGGATAAGAAATCTAATTGGACTTGGGGTCATAGAGAGCAAAAAGCATTCAGAAAATAAAAAATTTATCAACATCAAACACCGTTCTTATCCAGTTTAGTAACACACTTCCATTGACGATAACCTGCAACGCCTCACCGTTTGGAGTCGTGGCATCCTGAGCACCAATTGCCAATGGGAGAGAGGCACCCATCGCTTATTACTCAAAGACTCTGTTCTAAAAGAGAACGTAACTATAGTCAACTAGACAGAGAAACCTAGCAATCGTCGCCGGAGTTGAAACGTTTTCACGAATACCTTTATGGAAAAACATTTTTGATTGTAACGGACCATAACCATTGCTAGGAATTCTGGTGGAAACCAAGCCTACACCGAACATTTTATCCCCGTGGAGGTCAGAATTCCTAGGCAGCATACTCTTACACATTGACACATCGACTTGGGAAAGCAAATCCCCATGCAGATGCATTAAGCAAAGCACGCTGCCGACGGACGGAGGACGACCGGCACCAAAATGACCACCCTGCAAAATAGAAACATGCCCTGAACTACCAATATCTGCAAACGATGTTGCGCAGGAGCACTGTAAAGGACCCAGGACTGCCCGCATATTAAACTGGTAGGTAAAGGCTGGCCGAAAACCAAAAAACTGAAAACTTTAAACCTTTCTGGACGAGACAAACCGAACTCCAATTCAAAAAGATTGTTTATTGTGGGGGATCAGGTAGTAATCCCTCCTTAAACTACAGACTAAGGGGTGTTGGGTATGCTTCACGAAGGCCACCCTGGTATCGTAAAAATGAAAAGCCTTGCTAGAAGCTATGTCTGTGGCCTGGTTTAGATAAAGATATCGACTATTGGGTTGCCACTTGCACTAAATGTCAGAAACCAGGCCTTCCCCACCACAAGCACCCATAAGGGACTGGGACCCCACAAGGCCCCTGGTCTCAGATCCACATTGATTTCACGGATCCTACTACGGGGCATACCTTTTTAATTGTCGTAGATGCATACTCAAATTGGCTGGAGGTTGTAGTAATGTCTATCTACGACAACCGAGGTGGTCATTAAACAACTTAACAAACTTTTTGCAACCCATGGATTGCCGGACGTCCTAGTGTCCGACAACAGGCACAACAATTAAGCCATCGCCATCCAATTTGAACAATACCTAGCCTCCTAGGTATACGCCATGCACTGACCGCGCCGGCCCACGCGGCAGCAATGGTAGGGCGGAAAGAATGGTCAGGTTTACCAAAGAGGGTTTAGAGAAAATGGACCTTGGGGATGTCCAGGATAAAAATCAACCGTCTACTCATCCTCCAACATATCACACCCAGCACTGTAACCAACAAAAGCCCAGCGGAAATTTTAATGGAAGAAAACTTAGTCGCAATTAGACAGGTTGCACCCAAATTACACATTGGAAAGACCCCCCGACTCCTCCAGCCATTTTCGAACATTTTGAATCGGCGACCTAGTCTACGCAAAAATTTTTACCGGGAAATCCCCCTATGGCTTCCAGCCACAATCACACAACTCACAGGCCCCCAGTCCTACCGATTAACCGTAGACGATGGCAGGGAATGGAAGCAGCACATAGACCAGCTTCATTCCAAAACATGAAATAAATACAAACGCACAACCACAAAAAATAAAAATCAACGAAACAAAACCAAAGAGGGGGGGAAATACAAGAAAATAATAAAGAACTTTTAAAAATAACCCAGAACATCTAACCAATCAAAAAGAGCAAAAAGGAAACTTACGGTTAGATGAGACTTGCGAAAATAATCCAGATGAAGGGGCCAGCCAAGCAGCTCGACCTGCCGGAAGGGAGCGGCAAAACCACCGGCCTGAGAAACTCAAGCAGTAGCAAAATGGCTGACTCACCCTTCCAGGTGGTTCCATGGAAAAGAGCCGGACAGACAGCAACCCCATCCGAACCGGTTAAAGTCTCCAGTGAAAATTGAAATTAATGAATTCTAAGAATAAGCACAACTTACATTTTTGGATCTGGGCCATAAATGCTAAGGAAGTATGGCAACTTTTTGTTAAAAGAACTGTAATAAAAATTGTCCATTTGTATAGTTCTATTAAATGTGCCTTATTCCAAACTCCTGATCATATTGTTGTGTAGCAACTTTTATATTATGCATGTCTACTGAAGTTTTTCAGTATTTGAGGCAGAAATAAACCTTAAACGTATGTTTGCCAAATGAATCAAGCCAACAATCTTGCAGTAGTAAAATGTTTGCAGAGAGCTCACTGTATTTGATTTCCTTCCTAAGTAGAAGTCTTGAGTCAAGAAATGCCATTTCAGTGGGGGCACTATGAACAGATGAGAAATCAAAAGAAATGAGGCACTCCTACCATGCTGTTTTTATTTCCTTCATGACAGTCAGTTATCCCAGCAATTTTGATGCAACTAGTGGAAATTTTTACTTTAGCCCCTCACATCATATGCTAAACGAGGGTCCACATAGTTATTGTATATCATATAAAATCACTGCACTAATTGCTTTTAATTCCTATAATAATGATTTTTTCAATTGTGTGCAAATATACCAATTACATTTTATTATTTCTGTATTTCAAATAATCTCTGTTTTTCTTTCTTTTCCAGCTTAAAAATCTTCTCTATTAAAGACTTGCAGCAACAGTCAATTCTACCAAACTTTTGTTACATTTTCTTTGTATAATTGTAAACAGCTAAAACGTGAAAATGAGATCTCATTATTACAAGGTTCTTGACATTTTAGCACTTTTTCATTAAACTTACTACAAAATATAAGAAGGAAATAATGAATATTTAACAAGGAATACTTTTATTTCAGAATTCTAGATAATCTATCCAGGCACTTCCAGATACTTCAGACTTCAGTTCCTGTTAAGTCAACTCAGCAAAGTTGATGGCCTGGGAGTTGTAGATCCATACAGTTGAAAAGTACAATCTACAAAGTATAAATTTCAGCCTAAGCTCAACTTTGACGCATTAAAGTGGGAATCCCACAAAATACAGGATTTGGAAAATATTCAGTGAAATTAAATGAATATGATAAAAAATGGGTATCAGAACTTCAGCTTTATATATGCACCTTCTTAGTGGACTTTTCTCTCTCACTTTATTCCATGTTTGATCACTGGCAACTTTTTATTTTGAACAATAATTACAAAACCAGCATAACTTGATAATGTTACTAATAAACAAATGCTACTTGCTTTATATCCAGTTTTGAAAAATATCTTAAATATAACTACTTTTAATAAACTGGGTCATTTTTTTCATGCTCAACCAGCATTTTGAGAAATTCTATATCTGAAGATGAGTCACTGCTTAATGAAACAAATTTTGGCTTGTGCTTAATATACAGTTCTCTAATACTGTATATAATATAAATGGAAACACTTATCAAAATAAAATTATCTCTTTTACTGATTCAATTTTTGGAGTATGGCTTCAGAACTTCAAGTATCACTTTTTCTAATTCTTTGGATATCCACATCAGGAGTCTGTTTCCATTCAACATGTGTGGGTTGCTAGCCTGGAGCCCTGATATGCAAATCTCAAGAGCTTTAAAAGTTGGATCATATATGCACTTATCTAACCTTGTAAGTCTGGACATCTCATGCTATCAGTTTCCCTGATGATTTCTAGTTTGTCCTCTAAATCCACTGGCTAGAACAAACTCATTGAAGTAGCCTAGAAGATTCAGAGAGAGATGCTCTTGACAGGCTTAGTCAATAAGATAAAAACATAATAATAAGTGAAATACTGCCCTTATTAGGACATTTCTCAAATGTTACCCAATATTTTTTGCAATGGCAGAAAAAATAACATAAGTTCTTGTTATGTTTATGAAACCAGCCAATATGTGTGCAAAACACCACAAGACTGGTACATTTACTTCCTCACAAAGAGATAAGTAAGTCAGGCTCTCACACATTTTTTTCCTTTCTAATCTTGCTTTTTATATTCATGCATATTTGATGCATGAGTATGTGAACATGCAATCCTGCTGCATGCTATTTGATGTGGAACAATCTAGAAGAGATAATGCCATATGATCATTTGTTTCAGAAGCTAGAAAAGCTATCTCACAATAGAAATGGCCTGACTGACATTCTGGAATAAGTGGAAATGTTTTACTAGAATTAGCTTTCCACATAATGGAAGGCACATAAGGAGCCAAGCATGAATAAACCTTAAGGCTGTTTACTTAGAAAATGCTTTGGAGTCTGGCTGTGTAGTTTGGTTGCTAAGAGTCAGGGGACTTTAAAAACTGTGTTTAACTTTTGGAAAGTTTCAGGCTAGCCTAGGTTAAAAAGAAGCCCTTTTCAAATACAAGCTAGTGCTAGTAGACAATCTATCAGGAAGGTTTGAGTATAGTTTTCTCCAATTAAAAGGAAAAGGAATAGTGGATTTTACTTATCAGCCAACTGATGCTGTACAGGCCACACAGCTTATATGGTTTTTGTACAGATAAGATATGAACACTGGCAATCTCAGATAGAAGTCTTTGAGTAATATTACCCAATAAAGAAAACAGCTGCACTTTATCCTCAGTGAAAGATAAATGATTGGGGACAGTGAGATTTTTTTTAAAAGCCATTTATTTCAAGCTTCAGTGTAAAAACTACATGAATAGAATCATCCTTTTCTGTCAGTATACTTGCTGGGAGATTTTTAAAATCAGTTGATGTCTTATTTTTCTACTAAAACTTTTACAAAAGATATTGCACATCTTAAACAAATAGCTTCATTAGACTCTGAATTGATTTCATGTGCCTCCAAGTACTGTACTAAAATAATTTATTATGATTTGCAAATTGCATTTTTTTACAATTATTAGAATGCCATGTTTATAATAGTATATGTTTGATGACAAATTTTCCAAGAAGACAGATTTTGTTCATTTCCTTAATAGCAAGGCCCACTGAACACAGTGGGACTTCTGAGAGCACATCTATAAAAGCTGGCTTGCAAGAGAAGGGTCCTCTGATTTCTGAAACAGTGGAAAAACTGGTGGGGGAAAGTAGATGAAAAACCATATATGCTTTCTAGAGTCCCATTCAAACAGTCCTTTCTTGCATCAGATTCTGTGCATGATGTTATCAGTATAAATACTTTCTTAAGACATGAAGTACAATTATGCCTGTTTCAGAACTATCATCTTCCAGCTATTGGAAAGATATGGCTACTTTAAGTAATCTACTAATTAACCCAACTCTGAAAGCAATGCTACTTGTCTTCTAGGCTCATGCAAAATTCTCAACTTCACCCAAAGAGGTAGTTTCATGAATAGCAAAGAGGTACTATGGTCTCTAGCAGTGCAAATTTGTTTTTCCAAAACCATTTATAGTAGGCTCAAAATGGCATGGCTGCAGTCCAATCAAACATTCGCTATTTATGAAAAATATTTGTGAAAAGGAGAGGGAGGAGGGAGACCCAATAATATATTCCCCATGCTTGTATTTGAGCTACTTCATTAAGTAGTTTGATAAAGGACTTGAAAAAGTATATTACTGTCAATATTGTTTTAGATCGATACTAGATGATAAAAGGACTTTCCTAGAATCAATTTAGGGACTTGTTTGCAGATGATTCATGTCTGGATAAAATACCAGGAGGAATGGTTTCTCACTTGCATTAATTCTTCCCCAGGGGGGAAAGTATACGGGTGTGTGTGAGAGAAAAGAAATCTGGTACATATATTTCAATGTATAATATGACACGATTGCGAGATAATTCAAGGAAGTGTTATAAATGCAAAACAATTGCTAAGAAGTTTTTTCTCTGGCTTATTTTTGCTATGAAAAAAATGAAAAGCCAAAAGCTTTGTCTACCTTGCATATTTTCAAATGAGCTATAGCTCTTGTGATCCTGGAATAGATCAACAAAATTTATTCTCTGGATATTCATTTTAAAAATAAGCAAATAATTCTGATTGACCAAAAATCCACCTGTTGTGTTGTGGGAAAGAAGACGCGAGACCCAATTGATTTTTTCTCTTTTTATTTTCTCTACAGGAACTGAGCTTCATGGAACCGTGGCAGCCTTTCTATATCTGGCTGCTCGCGGCTCGCGGCCAATGACAGCTCGTCAAAATTCCCACCGTCCGGACCAGTCTATCTGAGGTGAGTATGCAAATATATAACACCCCTCCACATGTGGTTCAGTCCAACCAATCAGGTCTCACCTATGTTAAGTAGTCACGTAAATAGATGGGGCTTTTATGGTTTCGACTGGACTTGCACAATTCAGTTGTGGGTTCATCTCTGGACTGTTCGGACAGAATTGCTGCTTCTCCCGTCCTCTTCCGTGGAGCCTCCTGGAAGGTAGAGTCAGCCATGCCACTCCCGCCAGGCCTTTCCTGGCTGGTTGAGTCAGCATGAGTCCAGCTTGGCCGCTCCCGCCAGGAGTAGCTTCTTGATGGTTCTCGGAAGCCTGCTCCAGTCTCCCCATGTTGTCTTCTTCTACTATGGTTCCAGGTACGTTTAGTGAATTCTGATCGGGGCTAGTGTTTAGTATTGGTTGTTGTATTGTTGTTAGGATTTTGTTTTGTTACTTCTCTTATTTGAGGAAGGCCTTCCCCTCCCCACTCATTTTGTGTTTTGAGGGGTCTCCCCCCTCTCTGGCTTGGCTATTTTGTCTAAATATTGTAAGTGATTCTTTAGTTTGTGTAAGTTTTCTTCCCTTCCTCCCTGATGGTTAGTGTTTCTCGGTGTGGCCCTTGATCTGATTTGATCTATGTGTCTTCTCCAGCTCTTTCCATCTTCTGTCTCTACTCTGTATGACCTGGGCCCCCTTATTTGAGTTATTGTTGCCAATATCCACAATGGTTCCCCGTGAGGTTTTTTGCATAGACTAGGTCCCCTATGTTGAATGTGAGGCACTTTCTGGATGAGTCTGTTGGTTTTTCAGGGCTATATGTGGATGTAGTCTGTCTAGGTTTGATCTTAGTTTTCTGCCCATTTAATAGTTCTGCTGGGCTTTTATTTGTTGTGGTGTTTGGTGTATGTGTTGTACACTTAATAGCTTATATATCTTTTCCTGTATATCTCCCGTTCCCTAATTTGTGTAGTGTTTCTTTAGTAAAACAGACCATTGCGTTCCGCCCGTCCATTCTTAGCTGGCCGGCCTGGCGCTGTTTAGCGCATGCCTTATTCCTTGTTCAGCTAGGAACTTCTCAAATGTAATTGCCGTGAATTGAGGTCCGTTGTCAGAAAAACAACTAAATCCAGCAAGCCATGTGTCATAAAAAGCTTCCTTAGTTGTCTAATAACAGCTTCTGTTGTAGTTGAATGCATAATGCTTACCTCTAGCCAATTTGAGTAAGAGTCTACCACTATTTAAGAAATGTGTGCCCTTTAGTTGGTCCTGCAAAATCAATGTGTATTCTAGACCATGGACCCCAGGTGTTTTCCCACTCGAGTGTAGGTGCAGAAGGAGGTGTAGGTCTAGATTCTTGCAATGTTTGCAGGTTGCTACCCATTCACCAATATCCTTATCCATTCCTGGCCACCATACATAACTCCTAGCCAGGACTTCATTCTGACAATTCCCAGATGACCCTCATGTAACAACTCAAGTATTCGTTCCTTCAGTATGTCTGGTATGATCACCCTATCCCCCATAGTATGCATCCTTTTAAAATCGAAGAGGTTCGGTTTTGTTATTCCAAAACGATTTGAAAGTCTTGTCACTAGCAGTCTCTGGCCACCCTTTACCTACCCAATTTAAAATCCACACCAGGTTTCTGTCTCTCGCGGTTCCCTAGCAATGTCTGTTGCTGTTATGGGTAGGTTTTCCCATGTCTCAATTTGCAGTGTTGATGTGGTTGGTTCAGGATCATCTTCTAAATCAAGTAGAGGGGAACGGCTCAGGGCATCAGTGTGTGTTATGTTCTTCCTGTCGGTAGATCAAGTTGTAGTTATAGGCAGTGAGGAATTTGGACCACCTCGTCATCCGCAGTGACTGTGTGGGTGTAGCTTTGTTTCCTGTGCAGAATTCTCGAGAAAAGGTTTATGATCTGTGACAAGTGAGAAATTTCTGCCATAAATATACTCGTGGAACCGTTTTACTCCTGTTATTGTGGCGATGCCTCTCTATCTAGTTGGCTGTAATTTTTGCTCCGTTTTTGATAAGGTTTTTGAGTAAGAATACGATGGGTGCTTCTTTTCATCTGGTAATACGTGGCTGAGTATAGCACCGATGCCGAATAGTGATGCATCGCATGTTAATGTTAGTGAAGGGTTTCCTCTATTGTATTAGCACACAGTCTGATGTAAGTGATTCTTTAATTCCCTGGAATGCTGTTTGTTCTCATCATCCCCAGGTCCAGGCAGCTTTCTTATCAAGCAACCTGTGCAGTGGTTCCGCTATTGTTGCTTTCTGTGGCAAAAATACATTGTAAAAATTAATAAGGCCAAAAAGGTTGTAATTCTGTTTTATTTCGGGTCTGGGATCTTCCCTTATTGCTCTGATTTTGTTTTCAGTGGGTGGATCCCTTCTTTGTGCTATGAGGTATTCCAGGAATTCAACTTTGTCGGTGGCTAATTTGTACTTCTCTTTTTAACTTTAAGTACCCGCCTCCTTAAAATTTTTTTTAAAAACCTCCCTTAGGCGGTCTTCCAGTTGTTCTTTGTCTTTAGCTGATACTAATACATCATCAAAGTATGGTACCACCCCCTTTATTTTTGTAATAGGCATTCCATTAAGCTCTGGAAAACCCCTGGGGCCATGCTAACTCCAAATTGTTGTCTGTTGCATTTGAATGCTCCCCTGTGGGTCACAATTGTTTGTGCTTCCACTGTTTTCTGCGTCGACCAGTTAATTTTTGGTAGCTTGCGCAAGGTCCAATTTTGCAAAGTTTTGGTTTTTAACATGAATGGAACTCGCCTCGCCTTTAGCCTTATTGGGGCTATATTTGGATTCAAATTAAATGAGATAGGGGACCCTTGGTACTTGCCCAGTTCTCCATTGAAGACGTCCTGGAATTATTTCATCAGGTTCTCTTCCCAGTCTGTCTCAGCGATGTTATTTATTCCAATTACTCCGATTCCTAATGGTGCAAACCATTCGAGACCCAGTCGGCTAGGGTGATCCTGATCAACTATGGTTAACGGGAGGACTTTAATGTGTTTTTTGAATCCAACTTTGAAATGTCCTGTTCTTACTACCAGAATTCTGTTTCGCTGGTAGTCTTTTAGTGTGAGTTTTTGTATTTCTAGCTCTCTCTTTCTTATGTCAGGTATTAGTCTTTTTATAGTATTCCACGACACCATTTATAAGTACGAGCCTGAGTCCACCTCCATCTCACATGATTGACCTTCTGTGGTGACTTTTGTTGCTTCCACTGAGGTGGCTTCTTCAATTGCCTCTGCTAATGTTATTTTAGGTTTCATTGCAGTCAACCCTGTAATGTAAGGTCCTTTAGTCCGAGGACCACGCAATCCCTCATGGCCTCATCCAGGTTTAGGAATTCGCATGCTTCGCCAATTTCTCTTAGTGCTGCGACAAAATCTCCGATGCTCTCATCTTCCTTCTGGTCGCGCTTATAAAATTCGTGTCTTTTGATGAGGCATGAAACAGTCGGTGCATAATGGGCTCGCAGTAATTTATCTAAGTCTGTCCACGCCATTTTCTTCACATCGGGGGGTGATGCCAATGCCTTTGCCATTCTGAATGCTGTGGGACCACAGTGGGTGAGGAAGTTATATAATAAAACCATTTTGTGTATCACCCTTTTAATTATATATCCTTTTCCTTTGTTTCAATAGACAGGATATCAAAATATGTTATGAAATATTGTCATTTAAAGCAACAAGATGTTGAAGAGCTTTTAGAAAGAATAGCCTATCCTGAACTGGGTAATAATACAAAGTAGGTGATACTAGGAAGGCCTTTCATAGAAAGCGGAGAGGGTGCTCTTTTTAAAACTGCCGTATATTAAAATGACTGGATATTTCATGTTGATTTTTAGAGTACTAAAATGAAAGTGACAGAGAAGATATTCATGAACTAAGCATATACCTGAATCCATACTGCTGTGTGAATCTGCTAGGAACAAATATGGTTCATATAGATTATAATAACCATGATTAATACATGATAGTTTAATGCAACTGCATTCTGCAAAATATTTTTGTACAAATGACTGGTCTAATGTATCAGATTAGTGTGCCTATACCAAATTTTAAAATTTTAGATCAAACTGCTGTGCTGCCATGATTATGTCCATTTTTAACTTAGTTAAAAGTTTACCACTTAGTGGAAAACTTGGTTTCCATTAGTAGATTAGAAACTTAGAGACTAAGTACGTTAAATAAGGGTTCATGGGGTCAGTAACTGCTCTACAAGCTGAAATGTAGAAATAAGATGAGCTGAGGTCTAATGACTACATATTATTCAAATTCTTCTTCTTGAAGTCTCCAGTGAACCCTCTGATTGATTCTTGAAAATGATGGCAATGGTACTTTCCATTTTGAGACAAGAAACTAGATAACTAGCATATGCTTTAAATCAGAGGTATCAAACTCAAGGCCCAGGAGCTGGATCCGGCCATAAATATGAAGTGCTTAGGTGTCTGATCTGCTTTCCACAAAAATAGTTTCCCATTGACAGCAAGTATACAGCTATAGTAAAGGGGTCGATTTTAGAGATAAGCCATTTTAGGTTTTGGGATTCTTTTTAAGTGTGGTACGACTATTTAAAGCATAGATCTGGAATGCTTAGATCTGGTCCACAGAGCCACCCTGGAAACAACCAAGGACTGACCTGTGGTGCTTCTGCCAGCAAAAATGGAGCTTGGGAGGCCTCCTGTGGCCTTCCTGAGTTCTGTTTTTACTGGCAGAGGGTTGCAAAAGCTATCACAGCCAAAAATGGAGCTCAGGAACCCAATTTTGCTGGCAGAGCATTCAGGCCACCACAGGTGCCTCCGACATGAGTGATGTTGAGCTGGCCACACCCACCCAGCCATGACTCCCCATAGTCAAATACAACCCTGATGCAGCCCTCAATGAAGTTGACAGCCCTCGAGTTGACACTCCTGCTTTAAATAGTCATATCACACTTAAAAAGAACCCCAAAACCTCAAATGGCTTATCTCTAAAATCCACCCCTTTACTATAGCTGTATACTTTCTGTCAATGGAAAACCATTTTTGTGGAATGCAGATCAGACACCTCAGCACTTCATATTTATGGCAGGTCTTTACCCAACGTGCTATCTCAGTTTCTAATTCAAATTATAAAGTATTTGGCTATGGCTAAAATTTGCTATGGTCACTCAAATGCATACTGGAAATAAGATGATTAAATAAGTGATAGTTAAATAACACTTATGTTTTCATAAGTATTAACAGCTATAATTCGTGATGAGGAAAAATGCAATGTGGAAAATATTAACTGTCACAGAAACCTCTCATCAGTTCCACAATTAAGTGAAATATTTTGCTTTGCAATATTATCATACTGTGGAGTTAGTGACCAAAATGTTATGAAGGTTGCTCTAATAAAGATTAATACCATGTGGCTTTACAAGTTACATCAAAAGGAAGTTATATAAAATTGCTATGAAAGATGGGTATAATGAAAAAGATCATTTTTTTTCTTTTTAAGCTGTCTTAAACTCACTAAGCTGTTATTAATCTTGATATTAAGCCATTAAAAATCAGACTATCTACCAGGCAATTTTCAAATATGTCTAACCAGTGCAGTTTTTCCTTATGATGTTTTTCAAAAAACTTGCAACATTTGGCTTTCAGCTAGGCATCAATGGGATCCTGAGAAACCACATAGGATTTGCTGTACCGTTGTATTGTATTGCAATCCGAAGAACAAGAGTCAGATCCAAAGCCAAGTATGCAATTCCATTTGTCTCTTCTCTGGACATAATTTTTAAGCCAATACATCAAATAGAATACAAAAGAATATACCCTAGAGTGCCACAGGTGAATGATTAGGCTAGTGGTAGACAATTTGTATCCCTCAGGCCTCATGTAGCTCTTTAACTTCTGTTTAAATTAAGCATCATATCCAAGGCCATGCTGCTAAACAATAGCATTATAGCTTCATTTTTGTAATGCAAGTTAAGAAAAATTAATAAGAAAAATCTAAAATATGTTCACTAAGTCTCCATTAGATTTAATATATTTATTTGACTAAGGTGGGAAACACAATTTAGGATGAAACACAAATGGAAAAAAATTTCAGCTGAACCAATTTAATCAACATAACTTTGTTAACATGAATGTAACCATTAGGAATCTTTTTTTAAACTTTCTCAAATGTTGAATAAGCATGTCTGTATATGGCCTATTTGCAGAAATTGCTTCATATCTATTAGCATCCTTTTGTTTAATCTATCTGTGTAATGGTATAGCGAATCAAAGCAGTATTATTTTATTTATTTAAAATGATTACATGCTGATTTTCTAGTGTATTTGAGGGTGGCTTAAAATACTAAAGTTAATACAAATTAAGTTCATTTACAAGATAAACAAAAACAGGTTGACAAAGTATTCCAAAATCCACCTGCTTCCTGGCCCAAAGCAGTTTGGCATTGTTTAAATAAATTATCATTTTATTAGCTTTTATTCAACCTATCACTGCTGCCAACTAATGATTCAGAATATTAATAAGTTCTCTGTTAGTGCAAGAAAAGAATGAATAATGCCTCATGCTGGTGACAACATATCCTGCATGCTGGTGATAACATATCCCAAATCCCTTACATATTTTTCCAAATAGTTTCATTTATTCAGATAATAGAAAACCAGGTTGAATCTATATGTCAGTGAACATTCCACAGTAGAACCATTTTGACAAGATGGTTATCATTTGCAAAATGATACTATTGGTACTGAATGCTATTGTGATGCCCTGCAGAATTAAGCGGTTCTTCTCCTGTTTACTATAATTGCCAGCATAATTTATTCCTCAGATCACTCAAAGATGTCTCAGTCCATTCAAAACTGGAACCTGAAGTTCTACTGAGATTTTGGGCTTGGACAACCTTAAGCCGCCTATGGTTACAACTAAGTGTAGCACACAAAATTATCTGCTACAATGTCCTACCTGCGAATGACTACTTCAGCTTCAATCACAACAATACAAGAGCACACAACAGATACAAATTCAATGTAAATGGCTCCAAATTTGATTGCAGAAAGTACAAGTTCAGCAACAGAGTGGTCAATGCACCACCTAACTTTGTTGTTTCAACCTCTAACCCCCACTCCTTTAACCTCAGACTATCCACTATTGACCTCACCCCATTCCTAAGAGGTCTGTAATGGGTGTGCGTAAGTGTACAATCGTGCCTACCGTCCCTGTCCTATTGTCCCCATTTATCCGTACCTATTTCCTGTATTCTTACTTGTGTTTATACTTATACCTATTATCTTGTAAGCGATTGACAAATAAAATAAACAAACAAACAAATAAATAAATAATCAATCTCTTTCATGAGCTGAAATGCATTATTATTTCTGTCCTCAATGCTAAGAAACATCTTAGGATCTATAGACCTCTGTATATGCATATTCAGCCTGAAGCCTACAAAGATTGTTTAACAATGAACAGTTCTATCACATGATTTCATAGCCCATTATGAACAAACCATAGATTTGTTTAATGGTTTATCTTCCTAAATATGATGAATGGAACTAGGTCAGTGAGGTATGAACCTGACCTTTTTCTGCAAAAAACATTTTAGAAAGCTTCTTGAAGCTAGATGAATATTAAATAATACACAAATATTACATAATTATACACATGACCAGTGTATAATTGTCCCTTATTTATTTAATTAATATTAAAAATTATATTAATTTATACTGTATAGCAGCCCATTCATGAAAAGTTATTGTGGGTGGAGTGCAATAATACAGGGGGGCCCAGCCTCTGGGCTATGGAAATGGAAATAGTGGGTGAGCATGCACCCCTTACTTGTGTGAGCAGCAGGTGAACATGTGCACAGCATGCTTACTCCATTTGCGTGAGTGACAGACATGCGGGTATGCTGCTTGTGTAAATGGACATGTGTGCTTGCTGGCTGCTCACACAGAACCATCCCCTCTCCACCCCCGCTGTTCCCCAAAGCGGCAAAGGTTGGGAACTCTGCAATAATCAATAAAAATAATACATATCTAAAAATAGACATTTAGCAATCAATTTTAGAGATTGATTAAAATTAAAATATATACTCTGCAATTATAATTTTAATTGGAAGCCATCTAGAGTTGATTATAAGATGGGTAGCTACATAAATAAATAAATATACAAACCCCAAGCAGAGAGAGAATAAGTACATTCAATCCCAATAATAGAGCATATCTAAACAAGACTCCGGTTTCCTGGAACCCCTAGGTCTGACGATAATTTGGTGTTTTGAAGAGACTAAAACCTACATTCATATCCTCCATGTCTGACTGCCACTTTTGAATGTTTCATGAAAGCATTGTAGTACTTACCAATGTTAGAATGAGACTGAATGTTTATCAGTATTCAAGCATAGATTCTTTCATATACAATTCATGAATGTAATTGACTTGTAAATTCTTTAGGCTTATTATGGTTAAATAATCTTCCAGCTGAGATTTGAAAACAACATCCTTCAAGTACAGGATCAATAGATTTGCAAATAGCAGATCAATTCACAATTGTTTTTCTGAAGCATGTAATTCATACTTCAATTTTGGAAGTACATGCATTTTATATTGAGGAAGATCTATTCATGAAGAAGAGTATCAAGAATTAGACTGCAAAAGCAAAAACAGTGGAAAATATTTTTAGCAAATAAATCTGTGTCATCGTAATAAAAGTTGCCAGCATACGATACAGCAAGTTTATTAACATTTCAATATTATATCTAAAGCAATCCTATATGCAGTGACAGATAGTTCATTGAATAGAAAGTTCTGTTATAACCAAGAATATTCCAGTGTCTGAACTTGATTTTTTTTCTCTCTCTAAGAGTGTCTGTCCCTGTTTTTTTTGTATTTGTCTTCACCTATTAGCTGTTTTGAAGTTGTGTAAAGTCTATCAAATGAGATACTCTGCTCAGAATCCATGAGAAATATTGTATTTGTCAAAAGGCCAGTGGTTTTGTGAAATACACTATTTTTACATACTGTATAACTTTCTGTTAGTTTTGAGCAACTTTAAAGTCCTTGTCCATAACCTGAATTGATTCATGAACCAAAATATTAAGTCAGAATAAGTTTCAACATCTGGATTATCTGGGAATGGTTTAACCTGATGGGCCTATGAATCCTAGTTCTCTAGGATTGTGAGTTCAGCCACATGCTCTTTAAATCTATGCCCTTCCTGGCTTGCTAAAGTGACCAGGTGGCTGTTGTGTGAGTAGGTTCTAATAATGGTTCTTCTATGAATAATGAGGCTATTCCATTACCTTATTAAGGAGGGGCTTGTTTAGCCCACTTCTCAATGGACCCAGTATATTGAATTTCTTTTCAGGGAAAGTATTATTTCACAATAGCTTCAGGGATCCTGGATGAAGCAGATAATATGAACTCTTCCTAATCAGGATTCAGACCTGGATATGAGAAAGAAATGGAGGAAATCACAAATACTGCAAATAGAAGTACAATGAGTGTTGCAAAAGCAAAGATAACACCAATAGCAATTGGCAACTTATCTGCAGACAACTGAAGCATCATTTGAACAGCATCAGCGTTGACAAAATCACCATCAGTCCAACACAAAAGGCAACTTTATTTGGAACAGCTGGTACTGTATCCTATGACAATACGTTTAATACAATCCTTGCTTATCCTAGGTCCTTGGGAAGGCAAAAATGCCAAATTCAATCTACCATTGGTTGACTGTGCAAGCAATCATAATCATAGTATGTGTTGACTACATTGTTTCATCCTTGTTGTATGCCACCCAGAGTCATTTGTGAGATGGATAGCCATATAAATAAATAATAGTGATAGGTATATTTTTTCTGTTGCTATTGGATGAAAAAAGAAGTGGAAAAACTGACACATTTACTCTAACTAGCATGTCTCACATTCTCATTCTAATTGAAAAGTTTACATTATTGTGAAAAATTTTATATGACAGAAAAGGTCTTGATCAAATATGTGGTATTAACAGCTATTTCATGAACAAATGAACTTTGAGATATAATTATCTGTAATAGGAAATATGGTAACCAGAACACAGAGTGCCACAAGTAGAAGAAAAGATAGTATTATACCAGTTCTGCATTCTGAAGCTAGCTACAAGTCTATTTACATTCTTATTGCCCTCCTTAGGAAAGGCTCGGTCCCACTGCACTTACGGATGCAAAGAGGATGTAAAACGTTAAAAAAAGCTTGCCATCCGTTGGAAAAC
>BHFT01008175.1:0-14735 GCA_004320025.1 Laticauda laticaudata
GAGGAGTGTATGGGGCTGTCTGTGGCATGCGATAAACCTGGGCTGACTGGGAAGTTCTTGCTTCTGCTGTGGGAAGTCCTGGTAGTCGTAGCCTTTGTAGGTGAGGGGCTGTTGAAAGCCGTGGAAGGGCTGTGACATCATCTGGGGGAGGAGCAGACCTGGACTGGGTCGGAGCAGCTTCAGCTGGGCCTTGAGGGTTGTGCAGAAGTGCTGTGATCTTCTGCTTCATCACCTGGTACTGGGCCTTGGGCAGGTCCCTCAGGGTCTGGTTCACATAGGTGATGAAGGTGGTCTGGCCCGAGAATGCTCTGTCCAAGTGGACCAGCTGAGAGAGAAGTTCTGTGCTGGTCTTTATTGTGTCCCTGATCTCCAACAGCACACTGTGGTCCTGGCCCTCAGATCGGCCTCTCTGCGCATCCTCTGGAGCTGGGGGTGGTGATGGGGTGGTTGGCTCTGGTGGCTGCTGCTTCTTCCTCCATTTGTGACAGCAGGGCGTCATCCTCCACGGGATCCTCCAAATCAGGCGGCATGGGGAGTGCAGCTGTCGGGGGGTCTCTGCTGTGGGGCCCTCTGAGACACCTGCCTGGACAGGCTCACTGGGTCCTGGCTGGAAGAGGACTGGCTGTCTGTGGGCTGTCTGAGGGAGAGGGGTCTCAGAGGGGCTGCTCCTCGGTGGTGGATCTTACCTTCAGGAAACTGCACTTGGCCAGACGTACATCTCCTGGTCAGTGAGCTTGACAGCGGCCTGCCCGGATTCTTGAGGTGCAGCTTGCCATACCAGGTGTGTGCATGTGCTTCCACCATCCAAGGAGTACTTCTGCAGTGTACCGCAGGCTCTCTGCCTTGTCTCTCCAAGCTGCCTACTTCTTCTTGGTGTCCCGATACAGTCTGTGGCCCTTTCTCCAGAGATACTCGTTCTCCCTCAGCCATTCCAGCACCTCATCCTTATGCTCCTTGGAAACGGTGTACTGTTTCCTCTCTCCCTTCTCCTTCCCTTGCCTCTTCCTCCCTCTGGCAGGGGCTTCAGCAGGGCCTTCAGGGGCTTGAGCAGCAGGGCCTTCAGCAGCAGGGCTTTGAGGGCCTTTGGGGCTGGTCCACCACAGCAGCAGCAGCAGCAGCAGCTTCAGAGTCAGGCCAGGGGGTGGGATGCTGGTTCTGCCCTTCTTCACCTTGCCAGGGCTTGAACAAGTAGGCATGGGCTTCCTTCTTCTTTGCCTGACTGACGAACCATGGTGTCCTGCAAGATGTATGTGGCAGCACGTCTTTCCCCTGAATGCTGACTGCGTGCGTGCTGCTTCCTTTTATATACACGGAGATGATGCAATTCATACTCCCCGCATGCGCAGTGAACTCTTTGCATCAGATATACATCTGCGCAGCATCCCCTTTTGTTTCCTATAGGCGTCTGTGATGCATCCGCTTCATCGCTAGCATCCTCCCCTTCTGCTATGCGTCTGCTTCGAAATTCTCCCCCGGAACCCTTTGGAGGTGTCATCCGCTTCCATCCACTTTCATAGGCTTCTTTCCTATGAACATCCATTTAACATCCCCGCTACATACTACCCATGTCTGTTCTTTTCCATTCTTTTCCATTCTGTTTTTGCAAATTTTCGCCACTTTTTGGAGCGGATGACAATGGATGGAGCCGTCCCTGAAATTTTGCTCATCCGCTGTGTCCTTTATGCATACGTTTTGTGTCCGTCGGCCAGTGGGACCGGGCCTTAATGACCTCAGGTTTCCCTGATCCTACAAATAATTTCAGAGGGGAATGGAAAAATCCATGTAGCCATGTAAGGTTATTCAAGAACAAAATGGCAAAGTTCTTTGGATGATCTTCTGTCCTTTATTCATTGATTGAAGGAGGCATAATTATATCATTATTTCAGATGATTCACTTCTAAACGCGCACTTGTTAATTGTTACCTTGTTTGTATCAGGATGACTGTTTTCCCTAGGAAAAATGTTAATTGCTTTGCTCTTTTTAAAAAATTAACTTCTTTTACATAATGTTATAATGAGCATCACGGAAACCATCAAAGCTCCATTAACATCATGCCTTCCCATTTGGGAGTCTCCATGGTAACAGGATATGGTTTCCTATCTCGTTCACCTGTCCCTAATATAAAAAAAATCCCCAGTGAATTTTTTTCATATAGATATCTGAAAATGGAGAGCTGCCTTCTGATCACATCCAGTTATTGAAATATCAGATTTATTTTCTTTGATGTGTACATTTTTAGTCCTATTGAATATAAAGGATTTGGAGCCTGCAGGCTCAGTCAGGGCAAGGGAAGAATATATTTTATAGGATTCTTCCTCATATGGACAGATCCTGCATTTAACAACTGGAAATATACAGTGTGCACCAAATGTCAGGCCCCTAAACAATCCAATAGGCCAAAAGATAGTCTAAAGCAGACCATTGCATTACAATTTGCAAACATCGGAGAAAGTGTTCAAAGGTCATGCATTAAATGACTAAGAAAGTGTTCAGAAGACCACGAAACTAGTAGGCTGAGAACTGCTGTTGGTGATGATGATGATGATGATGATAATGATGATGATAATAATAATAATAGTTCCTGCATAGTAATAAGCTTTCTGCAATAACACCACCGGAACTGCAAAAAACTGCACTACTTGGAACTTCGTATATTTTAAAAAGATACTTGGCTGATACCCAGGATGCTGGCAGCAACCCGTATCAACCATTAGCACCAGTCACTGGTGTTTGTGATACATTTTTAAATGTTTAGTTGATTGAGTTTCATGTTCATTGAATAAAAGAGACAATAATTAATAATAATAATGAGTCTTGATGGCGCAGTGGTTAGAGTGCAGTACTGCAGGCTACTTCTACTGACTGCCGGTTGCCTGCAATTTGGCTGATCGAATCTCACCAGGCTCAAGGTTAACTCAGCCCTCCATCCTTCTGAGGTGGGTAAAATGAGGACCCAGATTGTTGGGGGCAATATGCTGACTTTGTAAGAGAGGGGCTGTAAAGCACTATAAAGTGGTATGTAAGTTTAAGTGCTATTACTTTTGCTATGATGATGATGATTCTATCAGGAAGAGATAAATATAAGATTTGTTTTTATTTCATTGTACTTCTCATATCACTTCCAGTATCGGCTCCCTGGACAGAGCTCTACAACTCTCATTTAAATTATTTCCAAAATGTAACAGAAGGACCTGTTGTGGCTCAGTGATATTTCTCACATGAAATAAATCTTAGGTCTGCTGAATTAAAATAATTTTAAGGATTGAGAAAGAACGTTTTCTTTCTTCTCTATCTGTTTCATGAAGTAGAAAACTACCATTAGTTAAAGCAGATGACATGACACAACTCTGTGACCTGTTCAGGTGATTACATCTGTCTCTTGAGACATAACACACAGTTTTTCAACAACTCCTGCTCAGGATTTGCAAATTGTTTGGAAGACACTTCTCCAAGATGGTCTGATATATTCTTTGCCAACCCTAAACAAATGTCCAAAAATTGCTTTTGGTGTGGCATGCACAGCTTGTTCACTGATATAATCCTTACTGGCAAAAGCAGGAAGTGAGCAGCAGGCGGAGGAGAAGACACACAGCCTGAGCCAATCTGTCTTTCCATCTGGATCATGGTGGCCCGAGTAATAATCATAATCTTATATGTAGACAAGTTGTCTGGAGGGATTTCTTGCTCCACTCCAACTTCCCTCCTCAAATATAATGGGCTGACATTTTGCACTAAGGAGCTGTGAAATATGAAAGGGACGCAGATGGAGGGAAAGGCAAAGTAAACCCATGAAAACTCAACTTGGTCTTAGTTTCTAATTTGGAAGTTCGACCGCATGGCTTATACGTGGACAAGGAAAAAAACCACAATGCTGTAAGAAGGGGAAGCTATTTGGCAAAGAAGCACACAGATTGAAATAAACCACTGACTGCTGTGCTGAATTTTGTCCTTCAATTTCCTCTCTTCCCTGCTATTTTTCTATCCCTCATTCTCAGAATGCTTTGGAATTTCTCTAGAATTTCTTGAAAGTGTGTTTTTCAATTTGTTTATTCCTTCTGATGTGACAGAATGTATTGAAATGTTTTCTCATTAAACATTTCCTTGTCTTTCTGTTTATTGTTCTATAGAGTGATGAGTCTAAGGCAGTGTGTTTCTTAACCTTGGCAATTTTAAGATATGTGGACTTCAACTCACCACATTGGCTGGGGAATTCTGGGAGTTGAAGTCCACACATTTTAAAATTTGTTAAGGTTGGGAAACACTGCTCTAAGGTGAGAGATACAGTCTTCCTATATAATTGTTGGATACCACTCCATGAACTCCAATGCAAAGAACTATGGTCCATGAAAATCCATTTTTTTTTCTTTGTGGGTGTGAGTGTGCAAAGAATAAGAACACAATCTATTTTCCATAGTATCAATCATAGCAAAAAATGCAGAAGCCATTTCAGATTTTGCACACCTGCCTTACTTGAATAACCTGTGCTGTGCATTTAATAGTAGAGGTACCCAATGGTAAAAAAAAAGCAGTACTCCAAATTGACCCTGGAAGCAACAGTGAACTTGGCATAAAATTAATGTAGTTCCCCAGCCTATTGTCTTATTTATTAGATTTCAATATCTGTAATTTCCTGGAAAACATTAAATTGGAGAAAGATAGCGCAATATGTATTCTATGGTTCAAATATTTTTAAAAACTCATTAATATCCTTGAGTTGCTTCTTTCCTTTTAATTGTTTATAAGTTGCTTTGTGTTAAGCTAACAGTTTTTAACTGCAAGCTCCCTTGAGTTTTCTTTAGAAAGGCAGAGAATATATTTTGCTTAATAACAATGCTAACCATATTCATTTAAGGCCTTGATATATGACTGGGGCTTGGACAGAGAAGCAATGGGAACACTTTTCCTTGACACCACACATGGAGGAGAATTCCTTACAAAGTATCTGAAATTCATAAGCTTGCCAAATACTTTTCTATCAAGTGGTAAATCTAATACCTTAACATATGATCCCAAGAGTGATTCTAGTACTTGGAGTTTTCTCACCCATTTTAGTTTAGTGCAGATTCCAGTGGAGAAACAAGCAAAAGAAAACAAAAAAATTAGAGGAAAGTTACCTTGTTTCCTAGGCCTTTTATTTTACAAAGCTTCTGTACTGATTCCAAATAGGGAAGCTTCTCCCATTCATGTCTTAAAAAGACCCCTTTTTTTGCTACATCCACAAAACAACTGCATACCATTTATAATGCATCATCATTTACCCAAACTGTGTGTTTGAAATCTGAAATGCTCTGCCGCAGGCATCACATCTGAAATTGGTGATGGCAATAATTCTAATCTACTTTACAGGCCTGTTAAAGGCAGCTGAGATAACAGATGCTGAAGTTTTGAGCATACCTAGAACAATATACAAATGTTGTGTGATTGTTGCATTAAGTTTTAATTGCTTGACAGTTCCTTTTCATCCCTCATAAAAGTAGTAACTATGCTGTTCTAGGCAAGATCTAGCACTTCCAAGGGCAAACCTAACCAATTTCCTATTATCCAGGACCCACAAAAGAAGGCATATATATTATAGTGGTATCCACAGGTCAAAAAAATCAAGATCATGGTTGACTGTGCAATTGAAGTTGTATTCCTTATAAATATAAAATGACATACAGCATGTGAAAAATTGACAGAACATTGAAATATTGAAGCTGCCATCTTAATATGTTCAACCTGTCCTATATGCCCCATTTTTGCAATGCTTTTATAGTGACTGGACAAGCCACTTTTCTTGTACAGAGTGTCAGGATATCCATTGTTGGCCTGTCGCCTTGCTGAGTTCCTGCCATCAAAAGGGAAGGGAGACATTTGGGGCAATCCATACTTGTGTATCTAATGTTGGGAAATGGGGAGGGGCAAGTGACAACAGAAGAAGACCAAATCACCAAACTAGCTTGTACCAGGGTATTTGTAAAGGCCATTTGCTCTGAGAATGGAATGTTACCAGTTTCACACCTCAAAGTTTTCTGGTGGAGTTTTAGGGAGAGAAAGAAAGACTTTTGCTTCTTTCCTTGCATGCATCCAAAAGCAGAAGAAGATAGAAGTGGAAAGAAGCAGCCCAATGGCCAGGAGAGGTGTGTGGGATGAGTGGGGCAAGTTTCCCGCCCTCCTTTTCCCCTTCCCCTTCACTACCTTGTTTTGTCCACAATGCAAGTGACACAAGCCTTGTATTCCCATGGGCTGTGTGGGCAGAACAATCTTGTGTTCCTGCGCAGCCTGGATTAATTGCTTTGGGGGGTGCTTTGGGGGTGACATTTCTCTGCAGACCATCAAAATTTTTTCATGGACCACCAGTGGTCCCCTGCCCACTGATTGGTGACCACTGATCTAGTCCAACCTCCCCCACAAGCAGGAAACGTACATATTCCTGACAACTGGCAGTCCAATCTCTTCTTGAAAGCCTCCAGTGATGAAGCTCGCACAATTTCTGAAGGCAAGCTGTTCCACTGGTTATTCTTACTGATCTCACTGTCTGAAATTTTCTCCTTATTTCTTGGTTGAATCTGTCCTTGATCAGTTTCCATCCATTATTCCTTGTCTGGCCTTTTGGTGTTTTAGAAAATAGCTTGATCCCTTCCTCTCTGTGGCAGCCTCTCAAATATTGGAACACTGCTATCATGTCTCCCTGGTCCTTCTCTTCACTAGACCAGCCTGAGTTTTTCCCTGAGTTTGTCTGCACCTCTTGACAAAAGGAAGGAGGAGACTGTTTTCCCTATTCACATGCTTCAGTAGCCTGGTTGTGATGCTGCCAAATTTAATTTTCTCTTTTCACTACCACAAGATAATGATGATTCCCAGTTTATTAGTAACAACATGTTCAGGGTGGGAGATTCTCACCTGTCTAACAAAATGTTGTTAAAGCTATCTATGCCAGGTAAGCTTTTTTTTGTTCATTATTCCATTAGGTTTGGTAGGTGAGTCAATGAAACTACCAAAGAGCTGCACCAAGTCACAAAAATGGGACAGTTTGTAAAAGGAAGAGGTGAGGTGAGCGCTTCTTGCCATCACTTTACAGGAAGTTAGGCTCCGCCTCTGTAGCCTCAAAGTATTGTTAAAAGCTGGCAGCTTCTAGGCATTATTGTCAGAGTACAATGATTGAGAATGGGGTAGGAGGAGCAAATGTAGTTAAAATGAGAACTTGAGATGAAAAGCTATTTGAATATCCAGGTGTTAGATTTATGTACAGCTGGCAAAATGATCAGCTAATCTTATTCTAGTGCTTTTGACTGATTTGGAATATGAAATGGGTATTCTATATAAAATACCCAGCAAAGTCAATTATGTCTTCTCAAACTGCACAACTATTATATTGCTATTTAGTAATGTCCTGGCAACTGGTTCTTCATGGAATCTTATTGGGACTATATTCCATTTGTTTTTGATACGTCACTCTCCCATGTGTTCTATTAGCAACAGCACTTAGGCTTATTTACTGCTTGATAGTGCTTTCCAGCCCTTTCTAAAGCCCATGTCACACCGAACCAATGGATGCAAAGAGGATGTAAAATGGATAAAAAACCTTGCCATCCGTTCGAAAACGCAATGTACACACTACATCCGTTTTGCTTCCTCTCTATCCGTCCAGCATTCGTCTATTGACGTTTCATCCGCTCCAAAAATTTTGGGCTGCCTAAAACTTTTGCGCGGAAAATGTATCCAGTTCTTGTCGTTTCTGATCTGCAACGCATCTGCTAGAAATCCGTTACGCATCCATTACGCATCCGCCATATCCGCGAGGAATCTGCTGCGCATTCCCGGCACAACGCGCATCCGCCCGGACAAAGGATGGAAGCGGAACTGACCACGGAACGATGCAGAATGATGCACAACGGGTGGCCAAGTGGAAAACAAAGCGTTTTAAAATGGAAAAAAACAATACGCGAGGGGACCTATTCTGGATATTAAGGATGCCTAGAGGTGCCCTAGAGGATGCCTAGCAGGATGCAAAGGGACAACCTATCAGCTGATAAAAAGGCGGGAGGGGGGCAACTCGTTTTGGCATCTCACTTCAAGACAGCAGCCAAGCTGTGCAGACCTCTGAAACTTCATCCTGACTCTTTCCTTCTTCCACAGCATCCAGTCATGTCCACCGTGGATCATACACAGTCATTTAGGCAGCCAACATCCTTCTGCAACAGTACGAAGCCATCTTACAGGCTCTGGTGGAACTCTTCTAGCGGAAGAAAAGGAGCGGCCAAGAAAGCGTCTTGGGTCTGAAAATGGGATCGGGACAAGGCAGGAGTACGGACTGTACAACAAGCCTGATGTGGAGCTCAGGAATCGAAGCACACTCAGGCGTTTCCAAACTTCATGAGGATGCCTTCCACGATGTTTGACGAAGTTGTGCAGTGCCTGACACCCAGGCTTGACCAGCAGAACACCACTTCCGGCCCAGCCTGGAACCCTGGCTCAAGGTAGGAACTCACTTCTGCGCCACTGGCCTCAGGGACCACCTACAAAAGCATGAAAGTACAGCTGTGAGGTGGCCACACACACCATCACATTGTGGTACAGAGAAGTGGTGCAGCGCCATCATCGAGCGAATACAAGGAGGAGCTTCCTCCAGTGCCCTCACTGAAGAAAGAGGAATGGAAGAAAGTTGCCCAGAGCAGTGGTATCAGAGGTGGAACTTCCCACAACACCGTTGAGCCATAAGATGGGAAGCACGTGGCTGCAAAGCACCAGCAAGTCGGGGCCTCCCACTTTTTCAACTACAAGGGCTTCTTCACATCGTCTCTCTCGCCATGCGTCGATGCTGACTAAACAAGTATATGTATATCGATTCTTCAGGCTATGGCTTCATCTTCAGATTGCCCAGGTATACAACGCCAGTCACCTCAAGGAGGAGCTGGAATGAACCTCATCGTGGGCCTTTCCAGATCCAGACCCCCCTCCCAACGGACACGCCCAAGATGTTTGCCCTACTTTCATCGTGGGGGATGACGTCGCTTTCCCTCAGAACCTACACTCATGAAGCCCTACACTTCTAGACTACTCACCCGTGAAGAGAGGATCTTCAAACTACAGGCTGCCAGGCCAAGGTGGGTGGGGGAGAACGCCTTTTGGCATCCTGGCCAACAGGTTCCAGGTACTTCTCACACCATGCAGCATCGCCCAGAGACTGTGAGGGGATCGTGGAAGCTTGCTGCATCCTGCACAACTTCATGCGCATCCGCTACCCAGTCCTTGGCAAAAACAGCTTGTGGTCCGTCAACAAGGCAATGGGGACGGAGCCTGGTGAATGAGGCAAGGGCGAAACCTGATCGACACTCAGGATGTGCAAGGCCACAACAGAGCCTCAGAGACGGGAAGAAGCAGCCCAACCTCCTAAAGGACTGGTTTGCAACTCCCAGCTGGGAGTGGTGGAGTTGGCAAGACAGCGATGGTTAGAATGCTTAAATGGATGCTTCCTTCAGCCTGTCTCATCACATCGGATGAGATTCGGGCCATGTCTGTTTGGGTGGGCCTACAATGAACAGGGCGTTTAAAAAAGTTGTGTTTGTGTTCAAATGTGTATCCAATGCTTTACATTGTTATTGCATAAAAGGGCCATAAGGTGTGGCCCTGGGAGGGTTAGACCATACAGTCCCACTATGCTTGCATGGAGGTTTTAATCTATCCTACAGCTATTACCCCATCCCAACAGGTATCCCTGCCTCATTTCCACAGGTATCCCTGCCCACCCTACTGCTAATTATAACCATCCCCAAACAGCATGCAAATTTAAGCCAATTCTAAAAGTTTCCACCAGACTTTAATTAAAACAAAGAAATGAAGCAAGTGTGTGAAATCAAAGATAAACTTTTATTGGAACAGAAGCTGTAAAAAAACAAATGACCCAGGTCAATGTCCAAATAAAGGTTCACAGGTAGGCCAGCTTACCCAGTCTCCTGCGCACTCTCTTGGTCATCGGAGGTGTGCCCAGTCTCAGGGGTTGAAGGGTGCAGGTGCATGCTGGTGGTGGGTGGGTGCTGGAGTGCCTGGCCCCTAGAGGACAACAGGGACGGGACGAGTGTGTTGAGGAAGGGTTGTTGGACAGCTGGTCAGCCCCGCGATGCTGAGAGTCCTTCCTCATGCCATGGGTGTCAGCCCCAGTATTGATGACAGATGTAACTGCAGGCCGGCTTTGGCTTGGGGTGGAGGAAGGAGTAGTGTAGTGGGCTGGGTCCTGCTCTGCAAGCTGGGAGTGAGGACTGGGTGGGTGGCATCATTGGGTGTGGGTGGCATTCGGTGCATCAGTGAACCGTGGCACCGCGGTCGCCCCGATGACGTTCTGTGCCTGGACTGGGAAGGTGCTCTGCCTGTGCTGGCTGGAAACCTCCTGCGTAGCCGCTAGCCCTGGGCAGGGTGAGGCCTGTGGGAGCCTTTGGAATGGGAGGGACATCATCTCGGGGGAGGTGGAGGAAGCAGACCTGGACTGGGTGGCGAGCAGGTTCCATCTGGGTCTGGAGGGGTTGTGGAAAGCAGCTCCGTGATCCGGTCCTTCACCAGCTGCCGTACTGTGGATCCGCATGCTGAGGGTCTGGTTGACATAGGTGTAGAAGGGCTTGCGGTTGGAGGATGAGGCGTCGATGTGGACCAAGCTGAGAGAGGAGATCTATGCTGGTCTTGATGGGTGTCCTGATCTCAGCAGGACAGCTGTGGGCTCAGCCATCCTTGCTGTCCAGCTCTCTGCCTTTCTGTGGAGGCGGAGCTGGGGGGGGTGGTGCAGCTAGGACTGTGGTGACTCGATGTTCTCCTCTCTCCCAACCGCACCAGGGAGTCTCTATGCACTCTACCCATGCTTACCAGACCTGTCCGGGGTTTCTCCACCATGGGCACGCTCACAGAAACCTGCCTGGAGAACAGGGATGACTCTTGTCCGGAAGAGGAATGGTTCTCAGCAGGCCTGCTGGAGAGAGCAGGTTAGTGAGAGGGGCTGCTGGTGCTCCTCGGTGGTGACATCACCCTCCAGGAAAGCTGCCACCTGGCCATTACGTGGTTCTCTACTGTCTGTCTCAGCTTACAGTGGCCTGGCAGATTTCTGAGCGATGCAAAGCTTCCCCGTATTCAGTGTGCATATTTTTTTCCACCAGCCCGAGTGCACCTCCGAATGTAGCCCATACTCTCTGCCCTCTCTCTCCAACGCAGCCTGCTTCCGCTTGGTGTCCCTGTACAGCCGTTGCTCCCTTCGCCACAGATAGTCATTCTCTCTCACGCACTCCACGCACCTTATCCTCGTGTTTCTCTTCAATGGAGTATTGCCTCCTCTCCTCGTCCCCACACTACACCTCTTCCTCCCTTTTGGCAGGACCAGATGGGCGCTCATCAGAGGGGCTCCCAGGTAGTAGGGGCTGCTTCTCCACACCACCACCGCATCAGCATCAGCCGGTCATCATTCATCATCATCATTCATCCTCATCAGCGGATTCATCACAGGAGGGACCAGCAGGAGCAGGATCAAGCAGCAGAGAGTAAGCACAGCAGGGCCAGCAAGTCCAGGAGCACGAGCAGGTACCAGGATCACGAAGCAGGGACGAGAAGGACGAGCAGGACCACGGAGCACGATGTTAGGACGAGGCAAGTCCAGGAGCAACGAGCAGGCACGAGCAGGGACCAGAGCAGTTTGCAACAGCACCAGCAGAAAGCACCATCACCAGAGAAGCTTTCAGCAGAAGCCCCAGCAGTAACCGCGGAGTCAGGGGCAGGGTGCGGGAGGTTGGCCTGTCCTCTTGGCCAGTGATGGCTGCAGTGCTGCTGAGGCTTTCGCTTCCTCCCCATGGTTGTGGGTTTGCTGGCTGGCACGGAGGCTGGCAGGCATGGGGCTGGCATCGGAAAGCCAGGGCACGAAGGCTTGGCAGGCGGCACAGTAGCTGGCAGTAAGCCTGGCAGTAAGCCTTGGCAAGGTAAGCTGGCAGGAAGCCTGGGCAGGAAGCTGGCAGGCAGGCAAGGCAGGACCAAGGCTGGCTGGAGGCAGGCTGGCGCAAGGCTTGCAGGCACAGCATGCAGGCAGGGCAGGCACAGGAACTCAAAGTGTCCAGCAGCAGGTCTTTATCTTCGGAATGCTGGCCCGAGTGCGAGCTGCTTCCTTTATATCGTGTGGCTTGCGCAATTGGCATCCCCCCGCATACGCAATAATGCCCAGGCATCCGCTAGGCTTACTCTGTGGCATCCGGCTGTGCATCCTTGTGCATCCGCTTCATCCGTTCGGTGTCCGCTCTGCATCTGCTGTATCCGTTTTCACATCCGCTTTGCTGCAGGCCCCCGGAAGCCCTTGCGGACGTGCCGATCCGCCCCATCCGCTTCCAATCCGCTGGGCTTCCATTCCGCATGCTGCTTTGCATCCTCCTGCGTCCTCCCCGCGTCGTGTTATCCGCTTCCGCTTATGCAATTTTTTGCCCCTTTTTGAGAAGCGGATAACAACGGATGGAACATTTTGCTCGTCCGTTGTGTCCTTTTTGCATCCGTTGGCCGGTGTGACATGGGCTTAAGCAGTTTACATAGTCAGCATATTGCCTCCAACAATCTGCGTCCTCATTTTACTGACTTCGGAAGGTTGGAGGGCTGAGTCAGCCTTGAGCTGGTGAGACTCAAACTGCTGAATTGCTGGCAGTAGGCAGTCAGCAGAAGTAGCCTGCAGTAACTGTATTCTAACCACTGTGCCACCATGGGTCAGATTATCAGATACAACATTTAAACATATTATGTACTCCCTCCTCCGCTTTTATGGACAGTAGTTTTTTTACTTCTGAGCTATATCAGCAGATTTTAATTGTGTTAGGTTTCGTTTGAAGCAAGAATATGAATAATATTAATAATAATAAAGGTATTTGAAACCTTAGCATATATATAGCTCATAGACAGAGTTTGATTCTGCCTAGGTTATGGAATGAATAAGTCTCAGACACTGGCTTGGTATGTTGGGCTTGCATACTTCTCTAGGACTCTGAGGTTGTGTAATTTTTCAGAATTATGGGCTGAGTAGTGTCATTTCAAAATATCTTTAGCGTTGTCTTCTGAAATGTCTCTCTGAATGGCCAGACAGTGCAATTACAATTTTCATTCATCAGGATGGTTGCAGGATGGGAAAAAAAATTGATTTAGGAAATTACCTTAGTTACCTTGCTTTCAGTCTCCCAAAATTCCTCCACCAACATTATGAACTGTGTGATATATGATCACAGTGTAGAAATGTAAACGCTCTAGAAATTTAGGAGATACAGAAAAAACACATAAAACGTTTGGGGGAAGTGAAATATATGCAGTGCTAACTTTTCTTTAGCATATTTCATTAAGCAACAGTTTGTGAGCATTTAGAAACTGAATGTACTTCCTGATAGGAGACTGCAAAAAGTTATGAAGATTAAGCAGCTGGAGGGAAAAAAATGAGGACAGGTGGGAAGTGTTAGGTTTGTGCAATGTGGTAAAGACAAGACATGCAGGGAGACATGAAAGTAGTGTTCATATTTCCAAAGGGCTTTAGACTTGTAGAAGATGAATAAGAATTGTTCCTAACTGTTCTGGAAAATGGAATAAGAAACAATGGATTTATAATTTAAGAAAATAGATTTCAGGTAGGAAAAAAATTCTGCTTATAGGAGTTGATTGACTCTCTTTGGAGATAGCAGGCTCTTCTTTGTTGGTAGTATTTAAACAGAGGCTGGATGGACATCTTTCAAGATGCTGATGAATGGATCTGCAGAAGGCAAGCACTACAATAGATGAGCTTTAAAATACCTTCCAACAATTATATTCTGAGGTTATATGAAAAAAGGCACAAAGATATTTTTCTCAGAATTGTTCTATTATCCTTTTGCCATGTACTCACATCTTTAATCTGGGCCCAGTGGGTTTGGTATCCAAGATTGTTTCTGCCCAGCTATCAGACAGAAGAAATATAAATAGGTGGATATAAAACTAGTATCTGTGCCTGGAAGGCAATATTCTGGATAAGGGCTAGCAAGGGCTGGCAAGTTGGATCATATTACATTGATCATGTAAGAGCTAGATTGATTATCAGCATGATTTGGGCAATAAATTAAAGTAAGTTCAACAGTCCTGAAGTCTTTCATGGCTTAGTTTCAATATATCTTCTTAGACTAGGGCTGGGAGCAGAGAAACTTACAGACTTTATATATCATCTATAACAACCTTGTCTGAATCTCACCTTCACCAACTTGAAAAAGATATACATTTGAACTAACTTACTATTCAGTGTTCTCATCAGACAGTGAGGATATAGAATTCCTGTTTTGGGGTACAGGAAGAATGTTCTTAAAATGTGTCCTACAGTAGTTAAATGACAGTGATAAACCTGCAAAGTTTGGCTTTTTGTGACAAATAAATGTGCCATCAACTCATAAAACATTCCTATGCCCGTTTTAGTAGTTGCCATAAAAAAAGGGATAGGGGGGTAGGAAGGAAATCTGGAAGAGCAGTTTGAAAGCAAAAGTACATTCCAACTCTTATCTTTAAATGATTGTAACTAAAATACCACTGCTTTTGCCCATGAATATATATATATTAACGAAATTAAATACAGATGAAGCTGACAGAATAAGACACCAGGTTACCAACATCCTATGCATAACCAAACCACCCAAAGGCAACTTGCACAAAGATGAATTCAAAGTGCTACAAACCCTGAAAAATGATAACAGCATAATCATACTCCCAGAAGATAAAGGGAATGCCACAGTAGTAATGGATA
>BHFT01008176.1:0-28164 GCA_004320025.1 Laticauda laticaudata
ACCAACGGATGGCAAGTGTTTCTCTCTGTTTTACATCCTCTTTCCATCCATTGGTGCTGTGTGACAGGGGCTTTAGGAGAAGTTTCCTGACAGTGAGAATGATTAATCACTGGAATGACTTGCTTTCAAAAGTGGTGGGTGCTGGACATTTTTCATAAGAGATTGGACAAACTTTTGTGTGAAATGATATCGCTTTTTGGGCTTGAGCAGAGAGTTGGACTACAAGATCTTCTAGGTCCCTTCCAGTTCTGTCATTCTGTTACATTGGGTTAAGAATTTTGGCCTGGTTGGCTGGTCAGTCCTAACATTTGGTGTGACTTCAGATATGTAGCCTAATCAGCAGTTGTTGGTATTGGTGTTAGATTTTTTCCTCTTTCTCCTCCAATGAATCTATTCTTTGATGTGGTTGAGTAGGGCTTCTGTCAAAAAGCAAATAAGAGGATCAAATGTGAAATGTTGTACTAATGGCATTTTTATGGGGTTAAACAATGAAACCTGACAGCACATAAGTTATTGTGCAATAAATCACACCAAAGTGTGTTTCTTCTCAGCCTACAGCATGTCTTCACCAGCACCTGCATGTGAATTATTGAGCTCATAAACATTGATTAATTTAACCATTCTATACCAAGTGTGAAAGGGAACTGATTCAAATGATTTGTTCAAGACAAGACTATGCATACTTGGGGATTTTTAAAAAAAGACTTCAAAAGTCACATACCATGAAAAGGGGCCTTTGGTGAGCTGCATAACTATTGCATATCTTGCTGCATTTCATTCCTTTTTTTCTTAGCTGGCATAATATACTTTGTTTATCAGGAAAAGGGCTGCCATGTCAGACTACTGATGGACCTCTTGTATTGTTGGATGAGAATGCAACTTCCATGTTTCTATTGCTTAGACTTGTTTTGGCCGAATTGGATGAATTTGGAAAGATAAGAGTCAATTCACTTTGCAACAGAGTCGGGAAATAACTAGCATTGCATCAGCCTCAGGAACTTCTATTCTAACTGGGGAACTTGTATTCGATATCACAGGGGAAAATAAAATGGCAGTTTGACTGAACTGATTCTAACATTAGGCAGAATGAGATAGTTGCCTCAGGTGACATTATGTTATGAGGCAAAAACAGCAAGAAGCTGGAGAAAGTAGAATAGAACAAGAGGCCTGTGTTTTAGTCCCTTAAGGTACTGAACTGACTTTGGGTCACTCCCACTGAAGAAAAAAATCACTGATGTAGCAATTTTCCTACAGAAAGTGAACCACACCTTCACTTCAAGCAGCAATAAATCTTAGGTGACTCTTACAGAGTTCTCTAGATTGACTATTACTATATGCCACTTAAATCATTGTAGTGTGTATTGGGAGGTGTAGCTTACTTTGTCAAGTTTGGATTTGCTTGGATTCCAGTTATGCAGATGTTTTAATTTGCTATGCAGGAAAAGTCAGTTTAGGATCAGACTAGAAATGAGGAAACAGTGTTTGGCATGAAAGCCAGCTGGGTGATTTTGGGTCAATCTCTCTCTTTGTCAGCCCAAGTCACCTCACAGGGTTGTTGTTGTTGTGGGGGAAATAGGAAGAAGAAAGAGTGTTAAGTATGTTTGCCACTTTGAGTTATTTATATAAAAATAAAGATAGAATAAAAAATCTTTTAAAACAACACATATATACATTATATACATATAATAACAACCTAAAGTACATATTTTTGCACAAACTTCTTAGTATATGTTTGAATTAGACACTGTACCAGAAAATTTGAAATGTAGATTTTGGTATTCCAGCTCAGATTTAAGCTTAGAAATAGAAAACTGGTAAATGTCAAAGCTCTGTTCACATCTTGTATTAAGTCCATGTTTATTCAGTTCTGATTTCTTAAATAAACCACAACTGCTGGAGTTCACATAACACACTATGATCCTTTCACCCCATGCCCCTAAATATTATGGATTGGTGTGATTTTGAGCTAGGTATTTCTTTCCTTTTTTTTCCCAAAAAAATTATTGATTTTTAAAAGACAAACATATACAAACAAAACACATAACATAAAAACATAAAACTTTTTTGAAAGCAGCTTGATCCAGGATTACATCTCTTCATACAGACATAAATTCAAGTTCATGCTCACTTTTATATACGATTCCATATCTTATTACCATTCAACATTTTCTATATAGCTTCTCCCCTCTTTTCACTCTCTTGATTCTATTTTATTTCTTTAATCTCAATTTAAATCATTATAGTTATATCCTTTGTCTGTGCTGTTTCAGCTGTCTATTATGTTTTCTCATTAACACAAAATTTCTCCTGTAATCACTGATTGGAATATGACACGTTTATATCTTTCCCCTAAATTTAACACTTAAAATAATACATAACTTTCATTTGGATTCTGCTTAGTACATTCTAAAGCTTAAAAACACTATATTTAAAAAAAGAAAAACTATATAAATAGTATAATTATAATTATAATAACAATCCATACCAATTGAACCCTATCATTAAAATTAATATTCATTTAAATCTTAAACATTTATACCTTCTTCCTTTCAAGTAAGTATCAGGTTTCTATGGAACACTTATGAATTTTATGTAGTTGCTTCCCCCCCACTTCACTTATATTTAAGACATTTGCATTAAAATGTTCCCCTTCCTTCTTAATTCAATTCTCTCATATTTCATTTCATTTATTTTGTTCAAAAAAAAAAGAAAATATATCCACGAAATTAAGCCCATGTCACACTGAACCAACGGATGCAAAGAGGATGTAAAACGGACAAAAAGCTTGCCATCTGTTGGAAATGTGATGCATCCGTTGTGTACTCACTGCATACGTGTTTCATACGCTCTATCCGTAAAACATCCGTCTACTGCTATTTCATCCGCTCAAAAAGTTTTGAGCTGCCACAAAACTATTTGAGCAGATGAACTTTCTGGCGTGTACCGATCTACATCCACGACACATACAGGCAACAACGTTCTAAGTCCATTGTCATCTGTTACACGTCCGATGTATCCTCTCAGCATCCTCTGGCCATCCGCGCAACTCACATCCGCTGCAGCGGAAACGGAAAGAGGGAGAAAGCGAAAGGTACAGCGGAACGTCCACACAGTGTCAGTAGCACGGACATAGAAAGGATGTAAGCGGATGCATCACGTATAATAAAGCATTAAAACGGACAAAATGTTTGTATATGGGACGTCTCAGATATATAGGATGTCTGGAGGATGTCTAGAGTATGTGGAAGGACACCTAGCAGAAAAACTGACATTTTCATAAAAAGGGGGAGCAAATCACCTGGATCTCACTATCAGTCCAGCAGCCGTGGTGTGCAAGACCTCTTCAACCTTGTCCTTGCTCTTCCATATCTTCCATGATCTCCACCATGGATCATCGCACACTCCTTTTTGGTAGCCGCCATCATTCAACACCAAGAACCAATCCCTCTTCAGACTGTTCACCTTTTCTACGCAAGGAAGAAGGAGACCTCCAAGAGCTGTCTGGGTCGAAAGATGAATCGACGGAGAGAGTGGAGTTTGGGCTCCATGACAAAGCTGATGGTGGAGCTTGAGGAATGAAGACCCTCGTGCTTCCAGCACTTCATGAGATGGCCACCAGCCATGTTTGCATGAAGGTTGTGGAGCGTCTGAGACCCAAGTTGACAGACCAGATAAACACCAACTTCCCTCCCAGCCTGCGACCCTGGACTTAAGGTGCACTGACTCTGCGCCACCTGGCCTCTGGGACCACGTACAGAAATATGCAGTATGCCTGGAAGGTGCCACAGCAACACCATCAGCAAAGTGGTCAGAGAAGTGGTTGCAGGCCATCACTCGAAGAATACGTGGAGGAGCTCCTCCAGTGCCCCACCACTGAAGAAGGCTGGAGGAAAGTTTGCAGAGCAGTGGTATCAGAGGCTGGAACTTTCCCACACCGTTGGAGCCATAGATGGGAAGTACATGGCCTGCCAAAGCTCCACCCAACTCAGGGTCCACTTATTTCAACTACAAGGGCTTCTTCAGCATCATCCTCTTTGCCATGGGTTGATGCTGACTACAAGTTCAATGTACATCACATGCTTCAGGCAACGGTCAGCTTCAGATGGTCCAGAATATACAATGCCAGTGACCTCAAAGGGTGGGCTGGATGCAACCTCATCATGGGCTTCCCAGATCCAGACCCCCTACCCAACGACACACAAGATGTGCCCTACTTCATCGTCGGATGACGCCTTCTCCCTCAGAACCTAACTCATGAAGCCCTACAGTTCCATATACCTCACCCGTGAAGAGAGGACTTCAACTACAGGGCTTGTCCATGGCAAGAAGGTGGTGGAGAACGCCTTTGGCATCCTGGCCAACAGGTTCCAGGTACTTCTCACCACATGGCAGCATCGCCCAGAGACCGTGAGGAGGATCTGGAAGCTTGCCTGCATCCCTCGCACCAATCTCATGCGCCACCGCTATCGCAGTGTTGAAGAACAGGCTTGTGGACATCAACAAGGGAATGGGGACATGGAAGCCTGGTGAATGGAGGCAAGGAAAACCTGATAGGACACTGTGGATGTGCCAGGCCCCAACAGAGCTTCACGTGGAGGGAGAAGCAGTGCAACCTCCTGAAATACTTGCAAAGTCCCAGCTGGAGCAGTGGAGTGGCAAGACAGGATAGTAGTCTGAAATCCACCTTCAGCCTGTCTCATCACATGGATGAGATTGGCAATGTATGTTGAGTGCCTTACAATGAATAGGCATTAATAAAGAGTTTTGTTTATGTTGAAATGGTGTGAGCAATGATTAAATGTTATTGATAATAAAGGGGCCATAGGTGTGGCAGCTCGGGAGGGTGGACCATACAGTCCCCTATCTTGCACTGGGAGGTTTATCCCTATCCCCACACGCTCATTACCCGCACTCCAAAGGCTATCCTTGACCCATCCCACAACTCATCCTTTATCCCAACAAGCCTATTCTTACCCAATCCCACAGCTATCATTACCCATCCCACAGCTATCCATCCCACAGCTATCCTTCACTCATCCCACAACTATCCTTATCCCACTGTTATCCTTACCCAATCCCACAGCTATCCCTTTACCCATCCCCCAGCTATCCATCCCACAGTGAATCCATTACCCACCCCAGCTATCCTTATCCCACAGCTATTCTTACCAATCCCACGTCTATCCTTACCAATCCCACGATAGTCATGTGCGAGAGGCTTAACATTTTTGTCAAAGTTTCCCCAACACTTTATTAAGTAAAAAAAATGAACCAAGGTGTGGAACAAAGATAACCTTTATTAATAACAAAACTGTATAATTTTATTAAAAAGCAAAATGACCCAAGTAAAGTGTCTTTAAACCAAAGATAGTTGAGCAGTAACAACTCAGTCTCTGGCATCTTTTTCAGTCACTCTGAGGCATGCCCCATGGTCTCAAATGTAAAGGGGCCAGGGACTGTGGAGCGTGGCAGTGGCTGAGTGCTCATCTGCAGGAGCCATGGGTGGCCTGGCCCCGAGAGTACAAGAGAGATGGTGTGTGCAGGCAAGCCTCTCAGAGAGCTGACTCAGTTGTCCATGAGGTTGAGCAGGCACTCCTCAAGGACCATGGGATGTGAGGCCCAAGACTGATGACAGATGTTCTGAGGAAGGCTTGGCTGTGGGTGGGGAAGGCAGGAAGTGTAGTAGGGCTGTTCTGGTCTGCAGCTGGGTCAGCTGAGCATCTGTCGGTGTCTGTTGGCATCCGCAGGAACCTGGATTGGACTGAGAAGGGCTGCCTCTGCTGTGGGAAGTCCTGGCTAATGGTTAGGCTTGGGGAGCGAAGGGCTGCTGAAATCTGTGGAAGGCTGTGACATCGCCTGCGGGTAGAGGAGCAGACTCTGAAGAGTGGGGTAGCAGCAGGTTCAGTTGGGCCCTGGAAGGTGGTGGCAGAAGAGCTGTGATCCTCTCCTTCATCACCTCGGTTACTGGCGCTCGGGCCATGTCCATTGAGGGCTCTGGCTCACGTACGTTTGAATGAAGGGCTTGCCGGTTTGAAGATGGCCATCTTCGAAGTGTGGACCAGCTGCGGGAGAGGAGATTGTGTGCTGGCTTTGATTGTGTTCCCTGATCTCAAGAGGACAGTGTGCTCTGTCCCTACCGGTCATGCCTCTCTGCCTGCTTATCTGTGAGGTGGAAGCTGGGGTGGGGGTGGCGTTCGGTCTCTTGGTGGCTTGCCTCTTCTTGCCCATCTGAGACAGCGGGAATCCTCCACCATCTTCTGCACGGGAGTGCAGGCTGTCGTGGTGGGTCTCTGTCATTGCGGCCCTCCAAAGACACCTGCCCTGGACACTGTTAGCTGTCTCCTTGGCTGGACAAGGAGTGGCTCTCTGTGGCTTACCGGTCTGAGGGAGAGGATTGGACAGAGGGCTGCTCCTCGCGTGGGTGAGTCTTCACCCTCCAGGAAGGCTACACCTGCCCTGCCAATTGACATAGGTTCTCGCGCGTCAAAGTGAGCTTGACAAGCGGCGTTGCCCAGGATCTCTTGCAGGTGCAGCTTGCCCATACCAGGTGTGCACTATTGCTTCCACCACCCCAGGGGAGGACATCTGAAGTGTAACCCAGGCTCTCCGCTTCTCTCGTCCACGCTGGCCTGCTTCCTCTTGGTGTCGCGAGTAAGAGCCTGTGCCCTTCCTCCACAGGTACTGCGTTCTCCTCAACCATTCCAGTACCTCCTCCTCATGTCCTTCAGAAATGCGGAAGTACTGCTTTCCTCTCTCCCTTCTCCTTGCCTTGCCTTCTCCTCCCTCTGGCAGGGCTTCAGGGCCTTCAGCAGCAGCAGAGCTGTGGGCCTTGGGCTAGTCCACCACAGCAGCAGCAGCAGGAGAAGGAGCAGCAGCTGGCAGGAGAAGCAGGGCCAAGCTTTGGCAGGGAGGGGAGAAGCACCAGCAGCACCAGCAGGCAGCACCAGCAGAGAAGCGACCACCAGCAGCAGCAGCAGGCAGAGAGCACAGCAACACCAGCAGCACCAGCAACACCAGCAAGCGGCGCACCAGCAGGAGAAGCACCAGCAGCAGCAACCACCAGGAGCACCAGCAGGAAGCAAGCAGCAGGAGCACAGTAGCTCAAGATTCAGTGCCAGGGGATGGGATGGTGGTTCTGTTCCTTCTTGCCAAGGTCTGGCAGGAAGTAGGAACAGGCTTCCTCTTCTTTCCCCATGGTTGTTCTCTCAAGATGTCTCTGGCAAGCAGGTCTTTCCCCTGAATGGTGACCTGCTTGCGCAGCTGCATCCTTATTATCATGCAGAGCTTACGAAATTCATCCTCCCCGCATGCGCAGTGAACGCTTTGCATCCGCTTAGGGCATCCGCTGTGCATTCCTATAGGATCCTTGATGCATCCCGCATTCATCCGCTCTGCATACCGCCTACGCAGCCGTTCTTCCCGCTGCGCAGTCCACTTCGCTGTTCTCCCCCGGAAGCCCTGTGGATGCGGTCATCTGCTGTCCATGCCGCTTTTATCCGCTAGGCTCCTACGACATTCTGCTTTACATCCCCCGCTACATCCTCCCAACGTCCGTTCCTTTCCATTGTTGTCCGCTCTCTTTTTGAAATTTGGAGCGCACTTTTGAGAGCGGATAACAATGGATAGAAATTGCTCATCCACTGTGTCCTTTTTACATACGTTTGCATCTGTCGGCCAGTTGTTGACCTAGCCTTTACATTGAATATTTGATCACATTTTTATAATCATATGCTTGTTTCCAAATTTTCTATAAACATTATTTGCTTTAATACAAAATACACAATACAATCTTAACGTACTTTTGCCAGAATCTCTTTTCAGTTTTATTTTTACCCATATATCTCTAAATAAGTCCTGTTTGTTTACATTCTTGTTTTCAAACCTTTATAGCTTCTCTTCCCTTCCTTCCTCCCTGTGCTTCCCCCACGTCTACCCTTTTTACCCCCTGTGTCTCTATAATCTCTACCCTCTTCGTATTCCTCTTTTCTGTTGCGTTTCTTTCATTGTGGTTCACTTTTCACCTTATTTTTCCCTTTTGTGGTTGTTTTTTAAGTCTTTAAATTCTCCATTCTCTTTCCCCACTTTCCCTTTCTTCCCCAGATTAAGCTTGCATTGTTCATTAAAGATGTCTTCTTCTTCCCAATCTTCTTGTTTTGTAGTTTCTCATTTGTAGAAATCACCATTTCTAAAAAATGAAAAACAGAGCAAAAGAGCCCTTCCCTTCATTGTTCCTCTTCTTTATATTTTATATATTTCCATTTTCCAAGTTCATCCACAAATAACTTGCCATTTGTAAAAAATTTTTTTAAACAACCCAAATTAATTTAATCATTCAAATTAGAATTTCGAAAAGTCCCAAATATTCACCCAAACAGTCAAATCACACACAGTCTATTCATTAACACTTTCTTCTTTTTTTCCACTTTCTCTCCGGAGGTTGTAATTCAGTTACAAAGTTCCAATAAAATGTGTCTTTTAGAAGTCTTGATTATGATTTTGATTCTTGTCTTTTTAAATTCCAAGCAGTTCTCCTTCAGCCAAATCTTATAATCTTAATTCTTATCCTCTCCCTTTCCCATACAGCATAAAATTTTTTTTTCCAGTGTTCAGAAATTTTTATTGTCCCCTTGGCTTGTAATTTTCCAGTTTGATTACCTGCTGATTGCCAAAGCGGCGGTTTTCCAATTTCATCATTCACTGCTGTCACCGTAAGGAAGGAGCAATGAGGAAAAAACAAACTTTCCCTTTCACTTTCAGTTCACTGCTTCTAGCATCTTCTTTGGGAACCGATGTATATTTTCTCTAAAATTTAAATTCCAGGATGTCTTGGATGTGTTCTCCTTCCATCAGCCAAAACTTTCACTTCTCAGCTTCCTTCCTGCACATTCTGTCCAGATGAAAATCTTCTTTGTGGCGGCCCATTTTCTGACCGCCGCCTCTTACCCGCTTGTTGAAAAGGGAGTTAAGCCAAGCTGAGGAGGGGGTGCAACTCCCCCTGGCCCCTGCTATCGTCTCCCCTGCTTCAAGGTACCTTACGGGGTAGCTATAGCCCCGAAGCCAGTTGGGCTCTTGGCACTCCAGCAGCAAGTGCAGCAGGAAAACCACGCACGATCGCAGATTCCTGCCGGCCGCCGAGCCTTGCAAACCGGAAGTCACATGAGCTAGGTATTTCTTTACAACCAGATCTTGTGCAAAAAGACAGCTTTGCAATAATTATTTTCTCAAAAGGAAAAACAGGCACAAGGCAGAACAGCCAGAGTGGCTCTCCATCCTCTCTCTCTCTCTCTCTCTCTCTCCTTCTCTCTCTCTCTCTCTCATGCATACACACACACACACACACACACACAGATGCACACCTATTAGACATTGTCAACCTTCTCCTCAGGCTGTTGCTCAAGATCATATTCCTCTGCTTGCCAGTCATATGAAACCGGTCACTGAAACATCAAAGTTGTGAGATTCCCTGGCCCCAAACTCCAGTGTACTAGTGACACATTTTGTGGTCAAACTTGTCACATTAATAGAATTTGCTGTCAAACCCCACTCACTGCAATATTAAAGGTATTATCTGGAGCTCAGCATTGGTGATGGGCAGATTCCCAAGAAATCTGACACAAGGCCTATAAAATATCAAAATATATTCCCTCAACTCAACCTCAGCTCCTGGTGGCTTTAGACTATCAAGAAAGCACCAGCAAAATGACAAGCAAATGTTGTCGTTAGCAATTTTGTTTAAAGTTACTTTGTCTGATCTGGGGCTGCCTACTGTTTCCAAGCCTTAGGATACACATTTCCTTAAAGGGTGTGATAATTCCATTTTTTTGTACTCACGGTCATTCTTTTCCATTGACATTTTATTTTATCCTTCCATGATTTGCTCAGAGGCAAATCATGAATGCTGTTCAATAGAGCAAACTTTCCCATTATCCTACAACCACTATGCTGCTATAAAAAACATTTTTAAAAAGTTAACTGTACTCAGAAAGAGATGCATTTTGTTTTTATTTTGGAAGTGGGGAAAATATATTTAATCCTGTCTCCAGTTTCTCCAGAATAAAAGCATGGTATGGAATTATTCCTGAATAGATACTTAAAAGACTATGCTAAAAATGTGTATTAGAAACAATTATGTATATATCTGAACATTTCTCCATTGTTTTTCATCTTGTATAGGTAGCAACCACTGGGACTGATACACTTCAAAATGGGATATTTCCCTAAATTCTGATTTACTGTACCCCAAACCTTCAAATATTAAACTCCCCTGCCTTTTTTGAGTATGCAAATTGATTTCAGTAAGGTAAATCATAGTATCTAATTATTGCAAAGTTTTCAAATAGGTTTATTTCTGTATTTCGATACCACAACATTAGGGTTACTTACCTATCTTCCGACCTTCGAGATTTTCTCTGAAATCTATAACATTTATTTGTTTATCAAATTTATATAGTCAGCCATCTTACAAATGGGTGACATACAGTTATAATAACAACAAAAAGACCCAGCTAGTTAATAAATACTAAACAATTAAAATAATTAAAAATATTTTAAAATCTATAAAAACAAGACTAGAGTTTACACAGAACATCTTGTTCTCCAGTGCTACTGTGATTCAAAAAAAAAAAAAANGCTACTGTGATTCAAAAAAAAAAAAATGTCCAAACCAAAAATTAGCAGGTTTATATCCAGCTATTACTTTCTGGGGGGGGGCTCTACTGTTTTTCTCTTCCATTCAAGAAGAGAAAAGGCCATACTTTCCCAAGTAGATAATCCACACTATGATTCTCAAATACTAGTAGGTATTTCCACAGAATTGCTTATTGATTTATTGACAAAACTTATTTCTTTATCACATTTTAACTGCCTATCTCTCTCTGGGCAATGTACAATAAAACAAAAGAGGATAAGTAAAAAATCAAATCAAATCTGTATTATGGTTAAAGACCTGCTTAAGAGGAATGGGCTACAATTAATTAAAAGCATAGACAATGCATCAAAGTCTAAAAAAATAATAAAAAGTTAAACAATATAAAACAGAATTTTGTATTGGTGGGTGGGTGTGAGTGGGTGTGTATTGGTTAAAACCATTTTATTGGATTTATTGATTTATATATATGAAACCAAACATCGACAAGGAATCTAGAAGGAGAGGTAGGGGCATTACATGGGCGAAGGGATGCGTAAAGATTATTATATGACAGACTAAAGCTATCTACAACACAGTCCTTTCAGCAGTTCCAAGAAGGCCCCACACCCATTTGCACTATTCAGGAGACCTTGGGGACATTGGTAAATTTCCAAGTGGCCTCAACTACTATGGAAAAGAATGCAAATGACCAGTTGTCTGCAAGTAATATAAATCCTTCCATTCTGTACCATCTAGTCAGAGCTGAAGAAACTTCTTGGATGAGAAGCAAAATGCCTTCAAAGAAAAACAAGAAAGTCTAGTTGCCTCTTGAAAAAGTACCTTTGGGACATCTAGGACCTGGATGATTGAGAATCTCCATAGACATAAAGCTGTCACTTTATGCACTCTAGAATGGCATCAATAGATGCTCATTAAGACTAGTTTGTAGCCCAGGTCATCATCTAACAGATTTTAATGACTTCTGTGTAGTATCATCAATATTATATCTCATAATAGGTTGGTATCTGAGAGTAGCAGGGAAGTATAGAATTGTCCTGTCTGCCCTGGGTATTTAGGCAGTGATGGTGGGATCAGGCTAGTATGAATATCTGAAATTATAATGAATAAAAAGTGAAGCCCAGCTATCTGAGGAACCACAGTTTTTGGAGGATGTCTTTCCTGACACATTCCTTCAAGGCCATCATATCATTCTACTGGGAAAGGTCTATTGAGTAGAGAGTTGGCTAGAAGACCTCCAAGATTCCTTCCAACACTGTTATTCTGTTTTGTTATTTTGTTACAGATCTCTTTGAGGATAGAACCCCCTTTGTGTTGTTGTTTATGTTACCAGTTCATGACTTCTCAAGTACTACAAGTACTCAAGTACTACAACAGAATTTGCATGACATGTTTGCATTCCTGTGCTCGTAGTGCCTTTTCATGGGATAATTATTTCAGCATATAACTCACCAGGCTGAAACTTCTTACAGATTTTGGACATCTCATCTGTGTGCATTAACACATGTCCAACAATACTTAACAAAGCACAAAGAAGCATAGACTATAGAGATGTGGATTTAGGCAGCAGATAAATGGCCTAAATAAATAGAAAGATGGATAGCATTAAACAAGTATCTTCTTGGTTATGGCCACAATCACTAGCAAGATACCAGGTGAGATTCCTGATACATTCCTGTTTAAAAACATTTGCATCTGAACATTTTTCTAATGACCCAATGAATATGAATGCAACATTTATAGCCATTTATAAATATGAGACTTAGGGGTACATAAATTTCTTATCACAGTGCTCAGTTTGCCATTAATGGCCTGTCATCTAAATGAAGGGAAGACAACTCTAGTCCATTTTGAAAGGTGATGATATTATGCCTTTCAATTTCCTGAAATAGCATTGAGAAATCACTCTTCTCATTACCATCCTAGCTTCCCACCTCACTCATACACTTATTTTTATTCCTCGCCCTTTATTTTAATAACCCTTGCATTAATGTTGGGAAAATGCAAGCAATTATGTCTGTTAGCTGACATAATTTTAGACAAATACAACTTCGTATCAAATAAGTATGCAATAAATATTTGATGAACAGAACCCTTCAGTAGGACTCCCGATACTAATTTAATGAGAAGTAGCAAATGATTTTTTTAATAATCTGATTGCTCCCCAGAGACAAATGATACTTCACAAACCTATTTTTAACAAATGAATTATTGACTTAAACTGGCACAATTAATCATGATATAATGAGATCAGGGGATGTTAGATGCTCATTCATCATGGCAGATGATGATTACCGACTCTTCCAAAAATTAGGCTCTTTAATCACTCTCAGATGAACAGTCCCAAGCTTTCAAATTTCAATCTTAGGGAACTGGTAATAAAGGATAAGAAGAAGCCTCTTTGGTTTGAATAAAAGGAATGACAGCCATTGTATCCTTTTGTGGCAGTTCCTTTCTTAATGGGATGAGGAAGGGGTGTTGGGGGCATGAAGAGAGAGACCTGCTTTCCATGGAGAAAGAACTAGAAAAATCACTTGCTACAAAAACTGATTGTCTCAACCCCTAGTATATGTAGGTACTCCTCATCTTACAACCACAATTGAGCCCAGAATTTACTGTATGTTAGTGAGTTTTGTCCCACTTTACTATTTTCCTTGTTATTTGTTTCCTTGTACATTTGTTAAGTGTATCACTGCAATTGTTAAATTGGTAACATGGTTGTTCAGTGACTCTGGCTTCCCTTTGCATGTCAGAAGGTGACCAAAGGTGGTCACATGTCCCTTGGATACTGCAACCATCATAAATATGAACCAGTTATCAAGCATCTGAATGTAAATCATGTGACCATGAATGCTGCAAAGGTTGTAAGTGTGAAAAATGGTCATAAGTCACTTTTTTCAGTACCATTTTAACTTTGAACAGTCACTAAAACAAACTGTTATAAGTCAAGGACTAGCTGTATATTCAATTAATCAAGTCCCAACAATCAACATGATATCCATAAGAAACTAATGGGGCTTCTAAAAATTAAATATGGTTGATGGGCTCCAAACTAAATCACAGTAAAACCAACAAAAGCAGATTATTAAAGCAAATGAAATTATTTTTCCTTTAATGATGGGAAAAAAAAAATCAAGCAAGCAAACATGGTACATAAAATACCATAATAGGGAAATAAGGCAACAATGAATATCACAACCTATTTTGATGTATTATCTAATTTATAGCTAATTTGGCTTTTGAAGATTTTAATCCTTTTGGGTCAGTAGGGGGTTGATTTTCTGATAATATTGTGTTGTTTTCATTGAAAAATAAATAAGTAGTACATACATACTGTATATTCCTAAAGCCCCTGTCACACTGCACCAACGGATGGAAAGAGGATGTAAAAGGGAGAAAAACACTTGCCATCCGTTTTAACGCGATGCTTCCGTTCTGTACTCACTGCCTCCGTTTTGCTTCCTTTCTGTCCGTCCAGCATCTGTCTATTGACATTTCATCTGCTCAGAAGGTTTTGAGCTGCTCAAAACTTTTGAGTGGAAAATGTATCCAATGCATCCATTCTGCATCCTCTAGGCATACGGGGGACATCTGTTCTGCATCATTACGCATCTGCTATATCCGCTAGGCATCTGCTGCACATCCCGCAACTCAAATCCGTTCCAGTGGTAAACGGACGCAGGGAGGAAGCGGAATGGACACGCAGCGTTAGTAGCACAGACGGAGAAAGGATGAAAGCGGGATGCAAATTGCATCTGCATATCCGCTACGCATCCGCTCTTGCATCCGCTCTGCATCCTCTACGCATCCTCTACGGCATCTGCTCTGCATCCGCTTCTGCATCCTCTCCGCATCCTCTACACATCCGCTCTGCATCCGCTCTGCATCTGCTTTCCATCCGCCCTGTGTCCTCCCCCTGTTCATTCCTTTCCGTGTTATCCTCTCTGGTTATGCAAATTTTTGCCCCTTTTGAGAGCGGATAACAATGGATGGGAACATTTTTCTCGTCCGCTGTGTCCTTTTTACAAACGTTTTGCATCCGTTGGGCAGTGTGACAGGGCCTTAATATTGAGATCTTGGATTAATTTTAAAAGTTCAGCTTTCTTTTGTAGTTTTTTTAAAAGTAACCTTGCAATGTAATTCTTAGTCAAGGAACATGTATAAAATGGTAAAAAGTTTAATAGAAACGGTAAGATATTCAGAAATAAAACATTTATTATATATTATTGAGTCTATGTATTAGTTGCATGCACATTTGGGATGAATTGGAGTAATGATCAACTTCAAAAAGAATATCTGGTCGTTTTATAGTGCCTGGGTCACAATAGGTGTCACATGAGTTATTAACTCAGATCAAGGAAGATGCAATCTTTACATTATGGGGGCTTCTGAAATAGACACTTCAAACACCTCTATTTTTATTTCTGTCTCTTGTAGATAGTTGTTTACATTAACAAGGCAAGATTTACTTTGAATGGCCTGAAATAGAGTTTGTGAGTCTACAAATGAATTGGTCGACTGAAAGGTCCACAGACATTGCTAAATGTTGGTCATTCAGGATTGTTGTCAAAAGTTGTTGGATTTGCATTGAGTTTTTTTTATCAACCAAGGATAGTTGGTTCATAGTTCAACTATGGAAAAATCTTGAGGCCAAGATCTAGCACCCAAAAGCCCAACAGTGAAACAAACAAAACAAACAAGGGGAATATAACAAGGGGTGGCATGATGAATAAACAGGAATGGAATCTAGGCAAAGATCTTCGGTCATCAAAATATCCTGTATCTTCTAACTTCCACTTTTAAAGCATTTTAGAGTCAGGGGGCTGGCATGTTAAGCCTAACTGTATATAGCCATGAATAATTATTTCATGACTTTCAATTCTATTCCTTTGGCAACAAAATAATTACAAACATACAAGTGTTTGAATGAGCTCTCCTGTCCCAAAAAGATCATGACACCCATAGTAAACTATTGCCTGGACTATTCAGTTGGTTAGAAAGTCTCAGAAAAGGTGACGAAGATCAAAATAAAACCTAAGTCATTACAATGAACACTATTTAGCTTTTCCTGCTATAGGCAAAATCTGATTTAGGTGCAGAATCACTAATAAAGTCAGGCTAATAGATATACTTGTCTATGCACATGTATACAAGAAATGGTTGATCAGGATTGGGAAGATGGCAAACTGGATTTATAGAGTTACTGTTTACTTCCCAACAGACAGTCAAATATTTCACTTTTCTAAAGATAGTCTTGGTATTATCTCCTTCAGGGTACTTCAATTTCAAGTATAGGTGGCTTCAGAATTCATAATAAGCTCATCTTGAGATTTAAATGCACGTTGCAAAACAGGCAAAATCTCATTCCAAATTCCCAGATATTGTGGATTTGTAGTGCATCCAGTGGTTTGTAATGCAAATCATTTTTGGTTTGCAAGAAATACATTATATGTCACAGAGTTAGAGAGGCTAGAATGGAGAATTTGAAAAAAAAAATGACAGAAGTACTGGATTTGATCAGGCATTAGCCCAACATATGTCATTGCCTATGGAGCAATAAGCAGAAATGGAAATGCACAGACCCTATCCATGTGTGTTCCAGGCATATTATGAAGTTTGGCCTTGCTTTGAAAGCCAGAGCTGTTCGTGCTAGGATAGCCAAGAAATTCCTTTTTTTAAAAAATGAGAAAACAAAGATATTTGTAGATCCTACAGAAAGCTAGAATGGATTAAGAAGGGGTCCTTGCTTTTTACAGAAGATAGGAGGAAATCAACGGATATTAACAGCAATTCTGGGCATATTATCTTCTGTTTGCTCCCTTTAGCAACTTTATATGACATATGCCGTTTACATTATGATATCTTATACATTCAGCCTTTGGTTGCCTGTATCCTCCAGAGTTTCAGATTTATGGCCTTGCAAATAAAGTAATCAGCAAGCTAAGAGAGGCAAGTGAAAAAGCCTGCTTCATTTCAGGACCAAAGATGAATTAACTCTTTTCCTGCCAGACTATGAAAGAATGATCTTGATTCATGCTAAGGTAAGAGTTCTTTCTTATTTCCCTCCAGGTCATTTTTATCCATGGTCATTTCCTCCATGGTTTTCTACATAAACATACTTATGATTGTATAATAAAACATGAAATCCCTCCCAAGTAAAGAGATCAATATTATTTCATTGCAAAATAGTATCTTACTAAAGTTAATAATACTTATATACTACAATGATACCTTTAATATTATTGAACAACAGCATCTGCCTTTAGGAAGATATTAGATCGGGAGGGAATGCTACATCCATTCTAAACATCTGGGTGATTGTGTGACCAACCATAATAGGTTTGCAGGATCCAATCTGGGTGGGTCACCGGGACCAGAGATTTTGTCTTCCAAGCTTTCAGACTTGTGCAGGAGCCCACCGTCAGGGAAACTTCTCCTTAGCCAGCTAGCTAGCTAAAAATGGGCTCCAGCATGAGTCCAAAACCTCAGAAGCCAAATCTCTAGTCCTGGCGACTGACCCAGACTGGATCCTGCAACATTATCATGAGACATGTATATTTGTATTCATTCATAATAGGTTTGTCATTCCAAAGTCTGTACAAAGCAGAGGATTACCAGTTGGCCTTCAGTGTTGATAAAAATAAATTTGAAGCTGATTACAACTTTGTAACAAACAAATATTTTGGGTCACATTTGCCTAAACTATTTGTTCCATTTCAGAGCAACAAAAGAAAGGTATACTCTCACTATAACTTTTCAAAAACACTTGAAGATGTCAGTCACCACTTAAGAAGCCAACTGAAGAACACATTAGTTATGACTTCTGGTTACATATTCAGTAGAACAGTCAAGCCATCTCAACCAGCCCGGAAAGACCAGCTGGGAACAAAGAAGCGGACAACTCGACCGAACCCAGTAGACCGGGTGGGAGTTGCAGCGAAAGGCCTGACTCACCCTTCCAGGCGGTTCCATGGAGAAGAGTGGGAGCAACGAAGATTCCTTCTGAACTGGCTGAAGACCACACAGCAACTGAACTGTACAGGTCAAGTAGGCAAGTAAAAAGCCCTGCCTACCTACGCGACTGCGTCACGTAGGATAGACCATACCAAGAGGGGAGGGGTGTTAAAAATTAGCATACTTGTAATATCCTAACCTGATTGGCTGAAACAAACTGCGCTGTGATTGGCCGAGATGCATGACGGTGATTGGTTAGTAAGGAATCTCCTGTGATTGGACGAACTGATCGCGGGAGATTCAGAAAGCTGTCATTGGGTGAGAGCCGCCGGCTAGCTCTATAAGAAGAGCTGCCGTGGCTCGCGAAAGGCTACACAGATCTATACCTTGAATAAAGAGTTGAACTTACGCTGGTCTCCTGTCTCCTGATTTCCCGTGCTTTTACATGCACTTTATTTTCCATCTCTCATTCCTTAATGTGATATGGTATCCTTCAATATGTTTGGAGGAAGACCTCATTCTGGTGACAGAAAATGCTGTTGAAATGGCCCAATGCTGGGCAAATTTCATTTAAGGCTAGGTCCCACTGGCTGATGGACACAAAACGTATGCATAAAGGACACAGCAGATGAGCAAAATTTCGGGGGGGGGGGGCCCATCCATTGTCATCCGCTTCAAAAAGTGGCAAAAATTTGCATAAACAGAACGGAAAAGAACAGAAAAGAACAGACGTGGGTAGTATGTAGCGGGGATGTTAAACGGATGTTCATAGGAAGCCTAGTGGATGGAAGGGGATGACACCTCCGAAGTGGTTCCGGGGGAGAATTTCAAAGTGGACGCATAGCGGATGAAGCGGATGCATCACGTACGCCTAAAGGAAAAAAAGGGGATGCCTCACGGATGTATATCGGATGCAAATGCATCTTTTCTATTTCCGTGCTACTAACGCTGTGTAGACGTTCCATGTACCCTTTCTTTCCCCCCTCTTTCCATTTTCAGCTGCAGCGGATGTGAGTTGTGAGGATGCCCAGAGGATGCAGAGAGGATACAGTGAATGTTTAATGGATGATAAACGGACATAGAACGTTTGTTGCTCATATGTCACGAATTTACATCATACATGGTGGAAAAGTTTTCACAAAGTTTTGTGAAAAACACATACATTCACAAAGTTTTGTGCAGCTCAAAACTTCTTGCGTGGATGAAATCTCAGTGACGGATCCTCGAAGGATAGAGCGTATGAAACACGTATGCAATGAGTACACAACGGATGCATAGCGTTTTCCAGTGGATGGCAAGTTTTTTTTAATGCTTTACATCCTCTTTGCATCCGTAAGTGCAGTGGGACAGGGCCTATAGTTTTAATCCTATTTATTCTACATACTTTTTACATATGCTATATGTCTTATACCTGTTTTATTTGCTCAGTGTTTGAATGTTATACTTCTATAATTTATGGGTGGTTCTAACACGAATAGGGTGGTGCAGTTGCTCTGTGGTTAAGATGCTGGGCATGTTGGCTGGAAAGCCAGCAGCCTAAGTTTGAGATCTGAGCACCACACAATGGGATCAGCTCCTGTCCTTGCCTTAGCTCCTGCCAATCAAATAGTTCGAAAACATGTAAATGCAAGTAGATAAATAAGTATCACTTCAGTGGGAAGGTAATAATGATCCATAATGTTATGCTGGCTACATGAGTAGAGAAATGTCTTTGGACAATGCTGGCTTTAATGGCTTTGAAACAGAGATAAGATATATATGGGATATATATCTTATATAGGATACATATAATATAAGGACAACCACTAGTGGAGTAAAATTCCCAGAGATTTCCTTCTAACATGAGCAAAGAATTCTTTTATTGGCCCCTCTGGCCAAACAGTTAGGAAATAGATGCACAAAGGTATCATATTAGATATCTTAAACAACCATCACCAAGATATCCACAATGAATCATGGCATCTTGGAGTCCCTCCTCCTTTTGTTGATCTGCTGCTCCCTTGCCTCTCTATCAGAAATTGGATGCTACAGAGGCAAAGAGCCAACTGTTGAAATCTGCAAATTGTAACAGTTCTACTCCTAGAGATGGTGCTAATGTTTGAAAGGGCTGCCAAATGGCACACATTAAGAAAAGGGGGGGGGGGAAGCTCTGTTCAAAGACCTCTGCTCTCAGGAGGGAACCAGTGAAATATATAAAGCATTACAACCATCTGTCAACTGTCAGGAAAAGATTTTCTGGAAATTAATTTTCAAGTCTGATTTCAAGAGCCAGTTGATTTAAAGCAGTGCAGGGTGGATGGGAACAGAATGGACCTGGGTATTCTGTCATCATTTATTGTCTACTTGCTGAAGATCAAACACTTCTTCATTTCTTTATTTATTCAAAACATTTTAATTTGATTTTTTTTGTACAGGTTCCAAGGGTCTTGAAGCTGCATACTCAACTTTGGGGGGGAGGGGAAAGTGGGGAGGGAGAGTGACCAAGAGACATTCTTAGCTTTGGTGTAGTTCTTGCATTCCAAAGAATAAATGAAATAATGAGATTATAAGAGTCACATAAACCTTAAAAATTAAAAACAAAAGGGAAAATTGATCGAAAACATGACAGAAGAATATCAAATGTAATGTAAAATAGAAATAGAACAAAATAAAATACAAATAAAAGATGTTTTTTATAATATTATCACTCCAAGATTATATTGGTGTCAGGAGTGTCAAACTAGATTTCATTGAGAGCCACATCAGGGTTGTGTTTGACCTCAAGTGCTGGTGTGAGTTTGGCCAGGGTGGGCATGATGGGGGTGGACATGGCCAGTTTGATATCACTCATGTCAGGGGCACCTGTGATGGCCAAGGCAGGACTTCCCTCAGACCCTCCCTCACTCTTATTATAATCTCCTTCCTTCCCTTTTTCCTTCCCTCTTCATTCCCTTTCTTCTTCCTTACCCTCTTTCCTTATTTTTCTTTCCTTGCTCTATTCCCATCTTTCCTTCTTTTTCGTTGTTTTTCCTCTTTCCCTTTCTCCTTTCCTGTCCCTTCTTGAATATTCAAAGACAAAAGGGGAAATGTTTCTCCTTTTGTTTTTAGTTTGTTTTGCTAGCCTCTACCAGTGAAAATGGAGCTCACAGGGGTGAATGTGTCCCCCTGGGCCCCATTTTTAGCCATGATGACCTGCTACTGTCCTCTGCCAGCAAAAGCAGAGCCTGGAGGACTGCATGCAGCTCCCCTAGCTCCATTTTTGCTGGCACAGGCACTGTGGGCTGGTCATTTGCTATTTCCATGGTGGCCCCGTGGGCTAGATACAGCCCATGGGCCTTGAGTTTCACACTGGATTAGGGAAATTGCTTCAAACAGAAACTTTGCAGCTCTACTGGTGATGGTGGTGTTCTGATTTGCACATAGAAAAGGAGAACAAACACAAATATGTCTCCTGGGAGAAGACAGTGACAAATTACTTACAGATTGTTGCCTAAATTCCGCAACAGAGATGTGTCTCTGTCATCAAAAGCAGTTGAATTTGACTCAAGGCAGGTACCCAAAGGAAAATGGATAGGGTAGAACATTAAGCGGATGCTACGACAAAGGGATTTTAAATGCAAAAACAACATAACATAAATGAAAATAGGTGATTCCTTTCCGATATTCATGGCACACTTGATGTGTTATGGATCAGTTACATAACCTGTAAAAGCATGGGAAATCAGGAGACAGGAGACCAGCGTAAGTTCAGCTCTTTATTCAAGGAATAGATCTGTGTCGCCTTTAGCGAGCCGCGGCAGCTCTTCTTATAGAGCTAGCCAGCAGCTCTCACCCAATGACAGCTTTCTGAATCTCCCGTGACCGGTTCGTCCAATCACAGGAGATTCCTTACTAACCAATCACCGTCATGCGTCTCGGCCAATCACAGCACAGTTTGTTTTAGCCAATCAGGTTAGGGTATTACAAGTATGTTAATATGTAACATAACCGATACCCCATGGAAAATTAAAACCACCAAATCACCACAGCAGAATGAAAATGAAACAGATTCATTCTTCTTTTAATAAGCCAGGAATTTTCTGAGAATTTGGGGAGGAGCACGGATCAATAATGGTAACCACAGGCAATTTGAGATCATTATCCATGTGAGGGCTGCATAAAGCTAGCACACAAAAGCTAGCCTGTTCCATCAGTATGAACTGACAGTGGTATTGTTTGGTGTGAATCGATAGCAACTAGTGCAGCACCCACAATATCAGAGGTGCTGCTGTTTCTGTCCAGGATGTGCAGGAGAGAGAGAGAAAGTGGGAAAGCAAGAAGAGATATCATAAATCACACAGGATTGGATTTCATCTGCAAACAGGTGTTGAGTATAACACACCAAAAGGACAAGATGCATTCTATCAGCTGACTTTGGGATAAATTAGCATAAATTCATAAGCCTTAAATCCCAGTGACAGCAGCACAGCATCCCTCCTGTTATTATTTATTTTGAGATTTTCACTGGGGCAATAGCTCTGCATTTGACATTTATATAGGTCATGATGAGCTAATAGCCATCTGTCATCTGGGGACTTTTTATAATGAACATTGCAGAAGACTATGAAACAATCTCTGGCATTTCTAAATTGAACACAAGCTGGAATGGGGTTGATCTTTACAATATGCTCTGCCATCCACGCACAGGTTCACAGTAGACATTTGTTTGGCCTTGCTCTACACAGGCTCACAAATGCAAACAAACAAGCATAGGCAAGGCTTCTGGGAGCAGAGAAACATCTCTGATTGGAGCAGTTGTGTAAGGCGATGCATGCTATTGCAGAGCCATAAATACACTGTATTGAAAACCTATATTTAGAAGCTGCAGCTTTTGGGAGAGCTAAGATTTGCATTTACAACCATTCCATCAGTTTTATGAATAAACTGTTAGGGCAGACTTCATCATTTCTTGCTCTCCAGGGATTCATTTCTCAAACCTTCAGTCAAATTTTAAGCCTGGGCCTTCTTTGGTTCCAGCTCTGTGTTTTTGGCCTTGAACCTATTGTTTCCCATGTTATAATTAGACTCATTCATCACAGTAACAATGGCCGGTTTAATTACAGTTTCTTTCATATGCTATTATTATTTGAGTTCATACAACACAATTCATGATCCACATTGGATAGCTCTTAAAGCTGATCGACTATATATAATATTGCACCGTCATAGTGCAACGGTCCATGAGTTCACTTCCCAATAGATTCTTTGATTCCACTAACAATATTATGGGAGTGGTTTGTCATTATCTCCTCATTTTACCATAAGACCGGTAGTGGCACAGTGGTTGGAATACACAGTGGCTGGAATACTGCAGGCTACTTTTGCTGATTGCTGGCTGCCAGCATTTTGGCAGTTTGATTCCGACCTGCTCAAGATTGATTCAGCCTTCCATCGACCTTCTGAGGTCAATAAAATGAGGACCCAAATTGTTGGGGACAATATACTGACTCTATTAACTGCTTAGAGAGGGCTACAAAAGATTGTGAAGCAGTATATAAATCTAAGTACTGTTGTTATTTGCCTCATGACTTCCAACCACTAGCCAAGCTGATCTTGTTTAGCAATTAGTCATTGTCAGCCTGCTGTTGCTATAAAGAGTATCAAAACATCTGGAAAGGGGAAACAAAATCTTACAGATCTACAAGAGGTTTGTTTCCTTTTTCCAGATTTTCCAAGAAACGCTGTTAAAAATTAGTCTTCTCAGTTTTGTTCCTGGAAGATGTCTTTCAAAGAAAGCAGCTAAGAAGGCCTTTGAGTAGTGATGCTATGTTCTCTTTAAGAGATCACTTCTTCATTTGTGGATGTCATTTGTGAATGCTTTCATCAAAGGATGTGTAAGGACCATTTGAACTGAAAGATTTCTTCAGCAGCAGGATTGATAAAGATATGATTGAATGCTGACCAAAATTTAACCCCATATGACAAGCTTACCAGTTAGAACAGCCAAGGTCTTGCTGTGATAAACATAAATCTTCCATACCAAGGCATCCTGGAAGTTCAGAAGGTTGTAGGTTAAATCATTCAACATGTTCAGATGTTAGTTTTAAGCAGAGGAGGAAGGTCCTCTTCTCTGTCACCTGTCACTGTCTGCTTCTATCTTTCTTTTACAAGGTTTGTTAATAGTTTTTAGCACAAATTCCTAAATTTGTTGCCACTCTTCTGCATGATCCCAATGACAGACGAGAAACTACATCTAGGATTAGGGTGAACAGTAAGAGATTATATAACATAATTATATGGATGTACACCACAACTGTACCAAAGCCTATTCAACAATTTCCATACCACCTTTTATGTTCCAATATACTTATATCATCCTCCTTTGGATTTGCTTTAGGTTCAGTTCATTGCTTTTCAACTAAACAGGCTTCTTCTAATTTTTACTTCTCCATTTATGAGACTAAAATATGGTACACAAGAAATTTATCATATTAGATGAATAACTCAAGACACCTTTATGGTGACCTCCAAGATTTCTCAGAGATGTTGCACTTAGAAACAGATACGGGTTAAATTTGAAGGCAACCTATATCCACTATGTTCTTTTAATTAAGAATCAGAAGACTGTTAAACTGTAATGGTTTTGCAAGCACACCCTTCTCTCAATTAATTTCGTAATCACTCATTCTGTTTCTCTATCCAACTGAATCAACAGTCTTGGTAGTGTTTATATAATCACTTCCCATGAAAGTCACAATAATTTCACCATGCCCTGAACTTGCCTGAAGTTATTTGATTCTCTTTTAGTTCAGTTAGTGATGTCTGATTCACCTCCTGGAATGCAGAAATGGCTCCAGGTACACACCTGGAGATAATTAACAGATAAATGGAAAATGAAAATGAAGAGAGCTAGCATGGTGTAGTGGTTATGGCACCAGTCTAGAAACCAAAAGACCATGAGTTCTAGTCCAACCATAGACACAAATGGATTGGGCCAATCAATCTCTCTTACCCTAAGAAACAGGTAATGACAAACCACTTCTGAAATCTTGCCAAGAAAACTGCAAGGACTTGTCACCAGGAGTAAAGGAAAGAAGGAAGGAAGGAAACTGTACTTACTCTAGTTTCCATTAAACTTCAACCAGTCATGAGACCTATGTGTAACAAGAGTTGCAGTCACAAGTCAAAGCATATCTATTGCTTTTATATGATCCACATTGACTATCACCATTTGGCAGTGAATATATTATACATATGCTGTGTTGTATAGGATTGCACATATATCCTTTATATTTATTTATACTGGGCTGACAATATTCCCCTTCTTTCATGAAGTCTCTAGTCTTTCAGAAAAAACATTGGAAACTTTCAGCAATATTCAGAAGTCAGACAAAATAACAGCAGCAGCAACAATAATCCATTTTATCACCCACAATGAATGGCATCAGGCTGTTATTCATAGTTTTGCCATAACTTGAAACAGTAGGAAAGCTGTTTTACTTCAGTTAAATTAAGTCTCTGAAAACTGCTATTTTATTTAGCATGATTAACAGCACTCCTTCTTTCTTTCCACAGTCTCTTTTTCTAATGGGATATTTAGTCAGATGAAAGAGATATGACTATCTCTCTTGAAAAAAAATTTTTCAAGAAGAATTTTTCAAAAAGTCTCATGAAAAATACTTTTGAGAGAACTCTTTTAGGTTCCTTTGCTAAAAAAAAAAAAAAAAANGCCTAAAAAAAAAAAAAAAAGATCTGTTCTAAGTTGACCAAAACAGTCTCCCCCTTTCCATTAATTGGGAGATCAATCAAAATAGAACTGGAAAACGCCTTGGAGGTCTTCTAATCCAACCCTGCTCAAGCTGGAGACTATAAAATTTGATACAGGTGGCAGTTCAGTTCTTCTTAAAAACCTCCAGTGATAAAGCACCGACAACTTCTGGGGGTCTGAAATTGGGGAAATCTGCATTAATAGAGAAGCATGAGAACATATTGAGGATATAAATTTGTGCTGAGCGAACAACTAAACTCATAACCTTATTTCTTATAAAATTTTATACAGGAAAATACCTTTCCATCTGCTACATGCAACATTTAAGATTCTCTCCCAAAGAATGATAATGTTAAATTCACAGATTTTCTTATTTCATTTATGGTGGGATAGAAGCAAAAGATATTCAGCAACACTTTATTAACTGAAGATGTGATTATGATAACAGTCTGAGATAATGAAATGCTCATTCCAGGCTTTCTTGCTTATTGGTACAATTCTAGATTTATGCTCACAAGTCAAAGTGCACAGCGTTCCTTAACAAATTCACACATTTTGCATTGACAGAACAAATAGCAATAGCTCTTAGACTTATATACCACTTCAAAGTGCTTTGCAGCCCTCTCTAAGTGGTTTACAGAGTCATCATATTTCAACAAGTTGAATCCTCATTTTACCAAACTTGGAAGGATGGAACCCTGAGTCAACTTTGAGCCTGGTGAGATTCAAAACTGCCAAACTCTGGCAATTGGCAGCCAGCAGAAGTAGCCTGCAATACTGCATTCTAACTACTGCACCACCATGGCTCATTTCTCTAAAGAACAAAAAAAGTTTACAGTGTGGATAGTATTTCACTAGCATATTGCAGAAAAATATTGACGAGATGGACTTTATCCATGTTAAAGAGGGACTGTGGGATGTATGTGATAGGAAATTAGAATACATATCAGAAAAACAAAATTTATTTAGGCCCTGGCTGTGACTAAACTTCATGGAGGATGAATACAGGATAGCTTAGGAAAATTGATATGTAAAATTGAGCTTTTCTTAATATATTTATTTCATGATTGAACTTCATGGAGGATGGATACAGAAATCTAATGTTATATACATGTTATATTCATTTTGACATCCTAAAATAGAATCTGACATGAATACTCCTCCCAAAATGTAAACTTTTCAGAATTTTGTGATGTGATTTACAACTACAAAAGGGACAGAATATATAAGCAACATAGGTAATGTGAGTTTACCATGAAGAGTGAACGTGACAATTGTTGAGTTACATTAACAGAATCTGGCACATTGGAAAATGCAAATATCCCACAGTCTCTTTTTACTGCCTGATTAGTTAGGGCCAGTGGTGGGATTCAAATAATTTAACAACCAGTTTTCTGCCCTAATGACTGGCTGGGTAGATTTGGTTTGGTGGTCATGTGACTGGGTAGGTATGGCCACATCAACATCATTCACGTGGGTGGTGCCTGTATGGGCCAGGCAGGATCGGGGAGGGAATCCTCACTGCAATGAGACAAAGAGACAGAAAGAGACAGTTGTTATGTATAAGAATTAGAAGACTCCAAATACCCTAATCTGATTGGCTGAGTAGGCTGTAATGGGATTGGTTAATAAAGTACTGTTGCAATTGCCCTCCTGACAGTGGGAAAACTTAAAGAACTGTCATTGGCCACAAGCCGCGAGCAGCCGCTATAAAAAGGGCTGCCGCGGCTCTGGCAATTTTCTATTACGAAGTCACTGAGTTAGTTTAAATAAAAAGAGCTGTTTGATGAACACCGGTCTCGAGTATTTCTATTCTCAGAAACAGAACCCTGGCACGGATGGATCCTTAGCAAGAGTGAGACCGAAGCACGCCAGACAAACAAGGAAACCGAGCAATCCAAAATGCCTCAGGTAACAATGCGCTGCCTGCCACCGTTTTCAACCCAGCGGAACACAGAAGATTGGGAGTCATACCACGGCTGTCCTAATTCCTGGGAAACCAATGAGAGTACCAAAATAACAGCAGGCAGAGGAAGGAGGCCATATTCCCACGCATTGCTCCCTACCTTTTTAAGATGGCCAAGGCGTTTAGCCAAACCGTGGTGGACTCGTAAAAAACCAAAATTGATAAGCCAGAATAAACTGAAGTATGACCTCATTACGGCCCTGTTGTCTCCAATTACTTATTAAATACACGAATTCGTACAAAAGTGAAGATCAATTGAAAAAAGACTGAGAGCATCGGCAGATTTTCGTAGCAGCCTAAAAGATATTGGAGAGAGCCTGCAATGTTTTAACATGGAATGAAGCCATGACCGAGGACCGCATGGAACTCAGATTGAAGGAACCCTATACCTCAACAAAGCAAGCTACTAAACAGATTGAACATCACCAGTGGCTGAGCCTATCACCAAAACCACTGCTGCTGAAAGCAGCCACGAAGGAAAAAAAAGAAAAATCTGCAGCCACCATGCAACAAAATAACTCAGAACCACAGATACATATCTCGAGAAAAAAGTGGAAGAACACAAAACAAGCCACCGCAAGCTGCCCATCATGAACGGAGCCTTCAACTTCCGCTGAGCGACACTGATGAGGAAAATGAAGACATTACATATGGCTCGCAGTACGGAAACGAAAAAATGGCAGGCAAAAAAGAGGAAGAGATGAGAAGTCCAATGTCGCATGTGATTGAGCGCGAGCCGGGACGCGCGAGAGCCAGTCCTCATTGGGTCCAGATTCCTGATCTTTGTCGGATTTTTGGAGAAACGGGGCACATGCGAAGGGTCTGCCAGAAACAAAAAGAGCTCTATTAGTCCAAAAGAATCGGCATCTCTCT